>PKMM01014508.1:0-22031 GCA_002933915.1 Eutrema heterophyllum | reverse complement strand
ATATATATATATATATATATATATATATAATAGTGTCTCCTATTAACTTCAAAAGCTAGTCTTTTCCTTACTTGAATGTTATATATGTTTGTACAAGGGATAGGAAAGATAATATATATAATTTGCAATGATTAATGGTTTCAGAAGAGAAAATGCCAATTTTTATACTAAACTCAATGAAAAATGCCAGTGATGATAGTTTTAGTGTAGAAGTGAAATACCTGCTAATGTCACACATCATCTTTAGTTTCTTCAACTACCTTATCTTTTTCATTTCGTTAGTCGATTGGAGCCCTTTTCCATATACTCAATGACTAGTGATAATGGAGGCTTTGTGCATGCTCCAAAAAACAAAATAACTACAAGAAGTCGAGATATACCTCGCTAAGATATTTTTTTTTAAGTAGCAAAGGTATATCTCGACTTCTTGTAGTTATTCTATTTTTTGGAGTAACAAAGCCTCCTCATTTTTTATTGGTCACTAAGTATATGGAATAGGATCATCGTATTAATTACTCCAATCGACTAACGAAATGAATAAAATAAACTAACGAAGAAAACTAAAGATGATGCGTGACATTTGCAGGTTTCATTTCTACACTAAAACCATCATCTCCTGGCATTTTTCATTGAGTTTAGTATACAAATTGACTTTTTTCTCTTGGAAACCATCGATCATTGCAAATTATATATTATATTTGCTCTTTCCTTGTACAATTATATATAACATTTAAGTAAACAAAAGACTAGCTTTTGAAGTTAATATGAGTCACTGTTATATATATAAATCACAGAGCCCTAATTTAAAGATAAAATTGATCGGTATTTACTTAATTGCAACATTTAAGTAAAAAAACTTTTTTCAGGAGTCAGAAAAGATCGGTATTTCCAAAACAAAAATGAAAATCTTAGAGCCCTAATTTAAAGATAAAATTGATTTCTAGTCACAGTTTTGTCACGAAACCGCTTATGCTTCAAACGACAGAACATACTTCAAGATCTTAGAAAAGTAAACACATACAGAGAGAAGTATATATTTGCATAGATCGACACACACAAGACTAATTTGAGGCCTATTTACATATTCAGGAGATCACAAAATCTGTCAATTTTCATTTCCGCCTCTCTTTCTCTCCGCAGCTTACTGAGATTTCTAGATTTATTCTCTAAGTATTCACAAGGAAGAAGCGTAGTAGAAAAGAAAATACTAGTGGCTTGAGATATGTGCAGGTTTACTCAGTTGCTGCCAGATTCGAGACAAACCGGCTTCAAGCAGCGACAATGATCGGGAAAAGATCAGTAAGTTTGGTTCTGTTTTCTTTTATATGTTTCTACGATCTGGAAGGATGTTATATTGTTTGGAGCATAAGCCATAATTTTAAGATAAAATTGATTTCAAGTCACAGTTTCCTCACGAAATCGCTTATGTCGGAGTTTGCTTCCACCTTTTTGTCGGTGAGCTGCCGCTTGAGGAGGTGGAAAACGACTGCGGAGGTGAGTTTACACAGTTTTGTTTTCGGCTATTAGCTTGCTATATGGTTTTATTAAAAACATTAGTATTTGGTTCAAACCACATATATCGCATATTTTCTTAGGCCCAGTATCACATACTGTTACTTTGAAAACATTAAAAACCGAATTGCTATTTGGTTCGATTTAAAATTAGCTCAGGCCAATAACAAATGGTAACTAATTTAAAATACGAACTGAATAACCGAATTGAACCGATTTAACCAAATTTATTGTTTAAACCGAATTTTAACAGGAAAACCAAAAAATTCAGTTAGTTTCGGTAAAATTTAAATTACCCGAACTAACCAAACTGAACATAATTTTTTCTGTTAATTTCGGTAGGATTTTGGAAAACCAGATGATTGATTAAAATCAGAAAAAAAAAACTAGAACTAAAATTGTAAATCATTTTGGTTAACAAAAACCTTACACTTAAATTTAAAACAAATGGAGTATTTACTAATTTCAAAAGAGATAATATATTTATGGTATAATTGTTTTTGACAGTTATGGAATAAAATTTCTTATAAGAGCATATATATATATATATATTTCAAAATTATATATGAAAACATATCAAGATGCAGATAATCAGACTTTAAAGTCGAGAGATACAGATTTGAATATAGTTTAAACGTATTTTGGGATTTATAGCCACATCCAACTCTGGTGAATTTCAATATCTTATTTGTATCACGTCATATCTCAAATCCCAAACATCTGAACCATATTTAATCCCAAACATCTATTCTCACACAAGTTCTCATTTGTAATATAATCAAACTTTCATAATTTTTTTGTTTCTAAGAGATGCGGCGCAATGATTACAAAACAATTTATTGAGTTTATGAATCTTATATATACCACAAAAGTTAACCTAAAAATGATTTAAACGACATCGTATAGAGTATATCCATTAGATTTGATGACTATATTAACCTCAAAACTGCACTTTGCGAATTGTTTTTAAACGACATCGTATATAGTTTAATGTATATGATTCATATTTTTTTATCTTTAATTTCTCAATACTTACACCAACAACAAAAAGATAATATATTATTGAGAAATTGATCAAAATGACACTTTTTGAAAACTTTCTCATCAATCTAGTACTCTAATAAAAAAGTTTTATTTTTAGCATTCATTAAAGAGGCAAAATACAACTTTGCTTATAGCATTTGAAATATCGCTATGAGTCAATTTTCAAAAATTCATTAATCATCACCGACGATTTCATCGCCGGCGATCGATCAGGTTATCAGCGAATATTGTGTTGCCGGAATTCTCAGCCGTCGTCACGCCTCAATATCGCAGGTTCTTTTTTGACTATTTCGTCTTTCTCGGTTTCGATTTTATGGTTTCGATTCTCGGTTTCAATTTTATGGTTTCGATTCTCAGTTTCTTTTGTATAATGCTTCTACGAAATCGAATTGGAATGTATTGCCGGAATTGAATAGTAAGGAACAATACTAGCTCATTTTATGAACAAATCAAATGCTCTTGCGAAAACTTTGAGTTTACAGGTTAGCTAAGTTGAATCAGATCAAATTTAGCTTAGGTTATTAAGTTAGTGAAATGAGTTAGTATTGTTCCTTACTATTTGGGAATTTGATTTGTTCTCAAAGTTGAATCTGAAAGATTCAGTGTGCTTTTTGATTTGATGGAGTTCAGGGTGGGAATTCATTGTTGATAGGCTAACGTCACAATCATTTAGGAATGTCTTCCTAAACCCTTGGATAGACACACAATCAGATATGTTTGTGGAAGATGATATGTTTGTTCCTTAGGAAGAATGCTCTGTTTGTCTCATTGCTTTGTATAGACTGAAAGTTTCAGTGTACTTTGTGTTTTGATGGAGTTTAGGTGTGGAATTCATTGTTGATACGCTAAGGAAGGTGATCTATTGCGCTTGTGAAATATGGTTGAGATTTATTGTGTCTGTGGAGAGTGGAGAACAAACGAAAATATTCAGTGGGATTTTGTATTGGATACAAAACGAGGATCAACAATGTTTGAGTTTGATGAAAATCTTTAATTACAATGATTTGTTTGAGATTGTTGTTGAAGACTTTGAGATTGACTGCTCAATTAGGAATGCTACACTTAGCTATGGACTCCCATTGAAGATGAGGTTTATGGTAGAGAAATCTCCTCCTGTGTTTTTTAAAAACGACCGGCAACTGAGAAGTTTCATCAACAACATAAAAGAAAATCCTGAACTGATTCCTTTGTATGTAACGGTTAGTAAAAAAGGATTTGTACATTACTTCTTAGCTTCGTTATAAATATTCGCTTCATACTTTATAGTTCAGTGACAACACTTTTAATCTAAGGTTTTCTTTTGTTTTCTTCTTCAGGTGACTGACATATGCAACATTCTTCCTCATGAAAATCCTGAGTGCAGCATTCAATCTAAGACTTTATGTAACGAAGAGATTTGTGAAGTAGAGAACACCCAACAGACAAACGCGTCGCGAACTGTAAATGGTTATTCTCATGTCAGTGCTTCATTTACGCATGGAAATCAACATGTAATATAGTACTTTTATAATTCGTCTCTGCATTATACTTTTTTCTGTTTCTTGTTCATTTAAGAAGACTTTCCTAAATACGTTATATATGTTCCTAAATGGTTCCTATATACGTTTCATTTCCAAGAAAGGATCATTTTTCATCATTTGTATCTTTCTTTCTTTCTTTCTTTGTGTAGTCAAACAACAACACATGTTCGGATGCTTCATTTACGCATGAAAATCAGCAGGTAATATAGTACTTTCATAATTCCTCTTTGCATGATACTTTTTGATGTTTCTTGTTCATTTAAGAAGACTTTCCTAAATACGTTATATCAAATTTCTTTCTTTCTTTGTGTAGGCACTTCATAGCTCAAATGGAAGTGGCAATTCAATATCTGATGCAAACAAAAGCACATGTTCAACTGCTGATCTTTTGCGTCCTGCTCCAGATCTTTCTCCTCCTAGTATAGGTATTTCACATTCCACTCGAGGTTCTGATGATTTATACGTGAACAGACACTTTAAGAACAAAGATGAGTTAATGCTTCACATGAGAAAATGGGCATTAGAGTGGAAGTTTGAGTTCATGTCTCTCTGGTCAAACAAGACAAGGGCGATATTAGGTTGTGTTGATGGTAATTGCACCTGGAGGATGTGTGCATCAAAGCTCCCTTCTTCTGATTACTTTGTGGTGAAGAGGTATAATCATAAACATACCTGTGATACGACACACATACACGCCAACCATAGGCAAGCCTCTGCCAAAGTTCTTGGTACTTTACTCTGTAGCAACTATGGAGAAAAGAAATATGGACTCAAACCAAAACAAATTATGGAGCAAGTCAGAGTTGACCATGGCGTACACATTGACTACAAACAAGCTTGGAAAGTGAAAGAATACGCCCATAATTTGATAAGAGGGACTCCCGAGGATAGCTATTACAACCTCTCAAAATGATTGTTTCAGGTTAATGAGAAAAACTCTGGATCGAAGGTTTATGTTGAGTTGGATGATGATGGAAAATTCAAATACACCTTTGTTGCCTTTGGTCAATCGATAAGAGGTTTTGAGCTGATGAGAAGAGTGATTGCTGTAGAGGGTACTTCCCTCAAGGGAAAGTTTAAGGGAACGTTGCTTGGAGCTAGTGCACAAGACGGTAACTTTTCGTTATACCCTCTAGCATTTGGGATAGTTGACTCAGAAAACGAACACGCGTGGATCTGGTTTTTTAGAGGGCTCAAGAGTGTGATCCCAGATGCGTCTGATTTGGTGTTTGTTTCAGATAGAGCTCCAGCCATTGCAAAAGCACTTTCAATGATTTATCCACTTGCACATCACGGTATTTGTCGAATTCATCTCTTGAGGAATATTAAACCAAAGTTTGGGAAAACTGGATTGTTGCCACTCGTAGAAGCTGCAACTGATGCTTATACTCGTCATGAGTTTTGTGGAATCTTCAGTGACATAAGAAGAAGAAGCCAAAAAGTAGCTGATTATTTAGAAGGTTCTGATTTTGCAAAGTGGGCTCGCTCTTATGCACTTGCGAACCGGTACAATATTATGACAACCAACATTGCAGAGTCGCTGAATTCGATGTTGAACTTGCCTCGTGAGTTGCCTATAATTTCTCTCCTTGAGACCATTATGTTAACTCTGACAACGTGGTTTCATGAACGTCGGAAAAAAGCTTCTAAACACAAAAATCTTGTCACACCACGTGTACTGAAGGAGTTGTTAGGAAGGTACGATGCTGCAATGAAACTTGATGTTTTCCAAGTGGACCGGTATGAGTTTGAGGTCAAGGACGAAACCCGGAAGTACATTGTTCACCTGGAAAACAAGCAGTGCACTTGCTACGTTTTTGACATTGACAGGATTCCTTGTATTCATGATATTGCTGCTGCTAAGCGCACAAAAAAGGATGAGAATAAGTACGTTGATGAGATGTACTTAACGGAAACATGGGCTAAAGCATATGCTGAGAGCATACATCCGTGTGGAGATTTAACGACATGTGTTTTTCCAGATTCTGTATCTGAATATTCATGTGCACCACCTACTACTAAGCCAAGCAGTGGGAAACCTCCGAAAATGAGAAAGAGATCAGCGGGAGAGTTTGGTGTACCCGGTTCAAAGTCTCAAGGAGACAAGTGCAGCATATGTTGCAGAGGAGGGCACAACAAGAGTACGTGCAAAGTACCTATATGATAGTTTTATTACATTCAAACGAACACACAAAAGAGATTACATTCAAAGTGATTTTATGAAACTTTCCAAACGTTTTATGAAGCTTATCAAACAATTTAGTATACTTTACATACTTTTTAGGAAGACTTTACTATTTTTTTATGCAATCATCCTAAACAAGATTATGATTTTTTTTTTCCATTTGTTGTTATGAAATTTCTGTTTTTTGGTTCACTTAAGAAGACTTTCCTAAATAAGTTATATATGTTCCTAAATGGTTCCTATATGCGTTTCATTTCCAAGAAATGATCATTTTTCATCATTTGTATCTTTCTTTATTTATTTGTGTATCCAAAAAAACAACACATATGTTCTGATGCTTCATTTACGCATGGAAATCAACAGGAAATATCGTTTTTTTTTTTTATAGTTTTCTGTTTTTGTTCATTTTGGAAAACTTTTCGAAATACGTTATATATGTTCCTAAATACGTTTCATTTTCAAGAAAGAATCAGTTTTCATCATTTGTATCTTTATTTATTTATTTGTGTATCCAAAACAACAACACATTTGTTATGATGTTTCATTTATGCATGGAAATCAACAGGAAATATCGTTTTCTGTTTTGGTTCATTTCGGAAGACTTTCTGAAATACGTTATATATGTTCCTAAATACGTTTCATTTTCAAGAAAATATCATTTTTCATCATTTGTATCTTTCTTTATTTCTTTGTGTAGACAAAAAAACAACACATTTGTTCTGATGCTTCATTTACGCATGGAAATCAACAAGAAATATCGTTTTCTGTTTTTGTTCATTTCGGAAAACTTTTCGAAATACGTTATATATGTTCCTAAATACGTTTCATTTTCAAGAAAGGATCAGTTTTCATCATTTATATATTTCTTTATTTCTTTGTGTAGACAAAACAACAACACATTTGTTCTGATGCTTCATTTACTCAACAGGAAATATCGTTTTTTTATAGTTTTCTGTTTTTGTTCATTTAAGAAAAATTTCCGAAATACGTTATATATGTTCATAAATGGAAATCAAGACAATAAAGATGCAGATTGCATAAAACTACAATATTACAGGTACTAACTTAACAATAGAAATTCAAACATAACATAAAAAAATTACAAAGGGTAGGTCGGACATAAAATAAAAGAAAACCAAAAAGTAGCTCTCTGGAAGTAAAAACAACACATATGTTCTGATGCTTCATTTACGCATGGAAATCAACAAGAAATATCGTTTTTTTTTTATAGTTTTCTGTTTTTGTTCATTTCGGAAGACTTTCCGAAATACGTTATATATGTTCCTAAATACGATTCATTTTCAAGAAAGGATCATTTTTCATCATTTGTATCTTTCTCTATCCGTTGTATTTTTCATCATTTGTTCATTTAGGAACACTTTCCAAAATACGTTATGTATGTTCCTAAATACGATTCATTTTCAAGATGATCCTTTTCATTTCCAAGGTTTGCACTTTCATTTTCAAGAAAGGATCATTTCATTTCTTTCCTAAATACGTTATATATATATATATATATATATCTGCAGTCATTAAACACTACACCAATTTAGAGTAATCACAAAATGTATCGTAATTACAAAATGATATCGTAAGAAGCTTTCATAACACCGACATTTCAGGAAGCTTTGGAGTAATCAAAGAGATCGCACGCCAGCTTGCTTCTTATGTCGTGCGCATTTGCATCAGCAATATTGGACATGTCTTTAATCCCCATTGAATGGCATTCAATAATCTTCAACACGAAAAGAGCACAGTTCCCAACAACATTGGTCCTAGGGATATCTTTTCCTTTGAGTTCCTCAACCTCATAAGGAACTCGATCCTCATCCATAACAGCTTTGTTTGCAGCAACACACATAAGAACTGGAATCATCTCTGCACAAATAACAAAGTTATATACAGAATTACATGACCAACAAATAAAAATTAAAACCAAGATAAACCTAATTGATATAAAGTAGAGTTATACCTGCAAATTGTGTCACATGATCAAGAACAATATCCGTTTCCTCTGTCGGATGCCCACACATTGCTATCGTGACTTTGTGCTTCTTCAGATTTATCGCCATCCCTATCCAATGATTGCTCTTGAAAGTCACGCCATAGATAACATCAACATTGGTTCCCCATATTTCACTTGGATGCATCTTCCAACTCGGGACTAGAACAATATCATTTGTAAAGCCATGATTTTTTTGATCCTTTTAGCTTTTTTGAAGCTTTCATAGCTTGATGACAGTATCTTAAAGAATTCTTGGTTGATAAATATAGCTCGTGGGAGATGGTTGTTGTGGAAGTATTCAGCATAGTTATTATTTCTCATTGCCAACATTGATAGTGTTGCCGAAATGTGCTGCATAAAGGTACATGGAAAAAAAAGTTATACAAAAGAAATACTTAAAAACACATAATCTATGGCATTTTGATACTTTAGGAAAGAGTCCTACGCATTTAGGAATGCCTTCGTAAAACCAGTTTTTAAAGTAATTACCTCATCTGTCATAGGATTTTCCGAATTCTCTAGTTTAGTAAACCATGATGCTGATACAGACTTTCCATCAATTATGATTCTGCATTTATTAGTTGAAACCAGTTAGTAACACCAAAAAATTTCTTATTATCGATGTATAAGTTTTAAAGAAGTACCAACCTTTGTCCTTTTTTTTTCTTCCAATCAAACAATCTTGTAATCTTTTTCATATTAGGTGTGAGGAAGGGATCTAATAATGGATTTACCACCTGAGTTATCTGTAACGCCGGGTTTTTTGGAGCACGGTATGGAGTCTTACTAGCGTTAGATTCTTTGACTTCGCGAGTGGTCCGTCTTAAGAAAACGTTCCCAGTCACATGCTGATATGTCTTCTTCCTTTTCTTAGCATTTTCCACAGTGTCATCCTCTTTCTTGGTTTCATCTTGTTTCCTTTTTGTAACACCAGCCTTCTTCTTTGATGCTTCCACCTTATGTGCCTTATCACGTTTCTGATAAAGAAGAACCTGTGGTTGCCAGTGTCCTTTCTCACACTTAGAAAGTACTTCATTCCAGCCACCGATCACCTGAAGATATTACATAAAATGAGTGGGAATAGTGTATCTGACTTCAAAGTCAAAGTGTATTTCAAATAGTCTTATTACCTTCACGTTTTTGTCATCGTACATGATCCATTGATCGCGTAACCCGTGTTCATGTCTATATGCAAAGCATTGATAATGTTTTCCATAATAACAAACCTGGAGTTGCAGAGAAATAGCAAAAAGATCAACGTCCAGACGGAAAACACAAATTAAGTTCGAAAACACGTACTTAATTAAATTACAACACGTACCATGGAAACTAAGCTATATGTGGTTTTAGGCTCCAGACCTCGGTACATGATGGAACACGCTTATTGATCTGCTCCAGCAGTAGATCAAAAGCATCTCTACCTCACGGATAATTCATCAAAACACTCCTATTATGTGCTCTGTCGATTAATGTTTTTTTGAACTTGTACGCCTTGTATTTCTGAAGTAGGAGGCTCTCAATCAAAGTCAACATAGTGAGAGAGAACCTCTCCTCAACTGAATCCACGTCAGTTTCATGCAGCACATCAATGAGTTGTTTCGTTGTATGCCCATTTTCAAAATTTTCCCAATTATACTCACACTGTTCGGATTCTTCTGCTTCTTCTTCTGGTTTCCACTCACTACACTTCAAGCCTGTGACCATATGAAACTCCCTTATTGAGAATCTCATAGGTTGTGCTCTGAAGTGGAACCACAACTCCTTCTTTTTCTTCATGATTAATGATCTCGTCAGTATCACGTGGAGAAGTTTTCCCGACATATGCTGTTTTCTTGAACAGAATCTCAGAATTGGTCCCAAAAACGTTTGCTTTATCCTCTGGAACTGTACATCCCCGAGAATTTTTTCGACTATATCGATGTTCTTGAGATTTGCGAACTGATTTATATCCGGCCCTTGAGTCTGATTTGGCTCACTATTTATGGCAAAATGAAGCTTAGGCAGCGTGATACTCTGAGTATACAACTCATTGTGTGTTCACCTGTTAAAACAAAAAAAAATAAACATTCCTATAACAATCAACAAGCTTTTCAGATGAATTAACACAGGAAACTCCAGAAATGTTTAAAATGCTTCTAAAATGATTAAAGATACGAAAACTCTAATGATACGAAAAACCCCAATGATATGATACGAAAATCTACCTCGATGTTTGGGCTATGAGAAACTTCGAGAAAAGAGAAACTTTGATTCCGTCAAAGTCCGACCAAGGAATATATAGCTCCGGTAAATTGATTTTGGGATATGAGAAGTTTCGAGATAAGACGAAGGAATATCGAGCGATGATATCTCCGATATGAAACTTTCGGTGATGATGAAGAATTTTGTCGGAGGAAGTGTTTTTTAATCGGGAGTTAAGGTTTTTGGGGTTTTTCAATAGTCTTAGATCAACGGGTTTTTCAATAGCCTGTGATTTAGTTCAGTCTTTTTATGTTTTCTTGTCGATTTAAGAAAGCATTCCTAAAGACATTATATATGTTCCTAAATACGTTGCATTTCAAGAAAACTTATCTCGAGTTACGAACACTTTCCTAAATTAATTATATATGTTCCTAAATTATTCCTAAATACGTTGCATTTCTAGGAAATCATAATTTTATAGTTTGTTTTGTTCTGGTGACTGACAGATGCAACATTCTTGCTCATGAGAATCCTGATTGCAGCATTCAATCAAAGACTGTTATGCAATGAAGAGATTTGTGACGTAGAGAAAACCCAACACACAAACGCGTCGCGAACTGTAAATGGTTATTCTCATGTCAGTACTTCATTTACGCATGAAAATCAACATGTAATATAGTACTTTTATAATTCGTCTCTGCATTATACTTTTCTGTTTCTTGTTCATTTAAGAAGACTTTCCTAAATACGGATGATAATCAACAGTTGATATAGTCTTTTAGAGTTTTTCTTGTTTCTTGTTCATTTACGAAGGCTTTCGTAAATTAGTTATGTATGTTCCGAAATGGTTCCTAAATACGTTTCATTTCAAGGAAATGATCATTTTTCAACATTTTGCCTTGTCATAAGTCAAGTCTTCATATTGTCTTTAAATGAAATTAAGATAGGCTTATCGATAGAATGAACTGTATATTTCTAAAGTCACCATTTTCAGATAGGAACACCTGTAGATTCTGAGATTTTATCACCACCCAACTCTTCAAAGAGATCACACGCCAGATTGCTTCTTATGTCATCCGAAGTATCATCAGTAAGCTTTGACATGTCGGTAATCCCCATTGAATGGCATTCAATCATCTTCAACACGAAAATAGCACAATTCTCCACATAATTGGTCTTAGGGATACTCTTCCCTTCTAGTTTGTCAACTTTGTAAGCAACTCGTTCATTGTCAGTAACTGCTTTGTTTGCAGCAACACACATCAGAACGGGTATCATCTCTGCCCCATTTTAAAAACGTTTTTTAGGAACTTTTAAAATATAAAAAATTCTCAACTAACAAATGATTAACAAGCCTAAATACTTATCTGCAAAATATTGCACATGAGTAAAGACTGAATCAGCTTGCTCTGTTGGATGCCCACAACTGATTCTAGTGATTTTTTGCTTCTTCACATTGATGACCATTCCAATCCAATGCCTGCTCTTCTTCTCAAAGGTAAGTCCGTAGATGACTTCAACATCTGTCCCCCAGGCTTTATTTGGATGATCTTTCCCATTTACGACTTCAACACAGCCTCCAAAAAATGGGACCCGCCTCACGTTTTAAGAATCTTTTGTAGCTGCATGACAGCGCGTTGAAGAACGATGTTTCGATGAATGCAACTCGAGGGAGATGGTGTTTATGGAAGTATGCTTCATCATTATGCCTTCTCAAAGCAAACAATGATAATGTCACATCTATTTGCTGCATAAACGTTGAGCAGAACAGGAAATAAGGCTTTTTGAAATTTTAGGAAAACATCACAATCATTTTATGAATGCTTTCTTAAACCCAAAACAAGTAAACAATTTTTCACTAACTAATGATCACCTGTTCGCTCAGAGACACTTCTGGAGTTTCTAAAAAAGTAAACCATGATGGAAGTACAGCACGGCCATCAATTCTGACTCTGCATAAATTAAATGAAACAAGTTAGGGAGTAACAAGTTTTTAAGATTTGAACAAATGGAAAGGTGAAATAAATACTAACCTTTCTCCCCTTTTTCTCATCCAATCATCCATCCTTTCAAATTTATCGATTTCAGGAGTCAGAAATGGATATATTACCGGATGTACTGGAGGCGTTACACATAACGACGGGTTGCTTGGTGCGTGATACGGAGTCCTCTTAGGATGAGATCTTTTCGTTTGGCGATCATTCCGCATTGTAAATGTAGCTTATCTATTGGCAAATCATCAAACTTCTGTAAAGGATTAGGACTCGTTGCCGCCTTTCTTTTCTTAGCCCGAACCAAGAGGTCATCATCTTTTTAAGTTTCATCTCCTTTCCTTTTCTGATGAGTAACAAGAACATTCTTGTTTGTTGTCCGAGTATTCTCCTGTTTTTTGGTTTCAGCTTTTTTCCTTTGTTTAGGAGCAACACCAGCCTTCCTCTTTGATGCATCCACCTTCTCTTCCTTCTCATTTGACCAACATAAAAAAAAAGTTAATTAATAGCATACCACAATTCATGGTTAATGATGATTCAAGAATGCCTTCATAACTATGTAATAAGCTTACTAAATCGTTACATAAATGTTTTAGGAAACGTTTTGAAGAACAATACCTCTACTTGAGAAACCCAGGCACCATTCACCCACTCCATGTAAATCTGGATTTCTTCAAGCCGAAATTCTCGGACTTGCTGAGACAAGAACATTCTAACACCGTATCTTCTGTCGCTCATTATTTTCATCACTTTGGCTTTCCACCAGCCGCCGTTAAAAAAGACGTAGACGTAGTCCAATAGTTGTGGACCCTTCCAACTTCCTTCGATATCTGGCAATGGAGGACGAATATGTTCCTTGCTGACACTCTCCATGATTTTTTTCAGCTTCGTCTTTTGACCCACAAAAAGTTTTGAGTACTCTATAGTATATATATCAACACCCTCGTTTGTTGATTTCTTTGTTACTATTGCTGGAAACCATCCGCCATCTTTAGATTTTACCTCCACAGGAGCACCCACTTGTATGTGAGTCTCAGAATGTGTATCAAAAAAGGATATGTTCTGAGCCAATGGATCTGCATCAGACTACAAATACAAAACAGTTTTATGAACATTAAAATCATATGTGTTAAGGAAGATTCAACCAATTGCGTTTAATATACAAGTGAAACAACCTAGAAATCTTACATCAACAGTTGAATCTCCTTGTCGGGTCGAATCATGTGTCTGGGTCACCTTTTGTGTTTGTGTTTCCTAAAGTTTGTAAAATCATAGATTGAGATTCAGTGAGATCCATCTTTTGGTTAACAGAATTTTTGAACACTATTCTGAATAATGGATCACATAATTTGTTTGTTTTACCCATTCCCTATGAACCAATATATCCTCAATGTTGAATTGGAAGATTTCTAGTGTATGCTTAATGAGGACAGAGACTTTTCCATTCTTAATAATCGTATTTATAGATCCTCTACGCCAGCAGCCTCTGTGACACACAACAACTTCTTGATTTGTAGATAAATCTTCCAAACTTACATGATGACTCCGATAATCATTTGGATATGGTGGTGTATCCAAAGATGATTGGATCTGAGTCAGATCTTCCGCAATAGGCTGCATATACATTTCATACAGGGTTAGGAAGACTTTTTTACCTAAATGTTTAAAATTCAAGTAAGAAAAACATTTTAAAGGAAACGAAAAACAGAGAGCTTACCTCATTATTTACCCTATGTTCTTGGGGGGTAGAACGGGATTCCAAATTATCTCTGTTTATCTGCAAACATTTCAAATTAATGGCGTATCAGTTTTGTTTTGTGTAAAACAACTTTAGTAAGGTTTTCTATATATTTAGGAAGCTTTCTCAAAGTTTTAAGAAGTCTTTCCTAAATTCTAAGATGGAGAGTTTAGTATGGTTTTCTACATATTTAGGAAGCTTTCTCGAAGTTTTAAGAAATCTTTCCTAAATTATAAGATAGAGAGTTTGAAATGAAACGAAAACCTCAGAACATTACCTGCTCATTCGTATTGGCCTGAGGCTGGCTACATAAATTTATCTGATCCAAACAATCTGTTTGTGAGAAATTGCCTTCATCATTTGTTTTTTCTTGACGTGTAGGAGGATTCTCGTTTATTCTCAGAACTTCCTCTATTGTTGTCAAGCGACTATTGATCGTACTGAACCCATCTTCGAATGTCTGGAAGAGCTTGGCCAGCTTCGATATGAAAGACTCTTTTGAATCAGATAGTCCATCTCTATTCGCGTTCATTGTGTTCCAACAAGATAGAGTCTTCCAGCCAAAACCAATTAGATGTTGTGATGAACTAACAGGTTGTTGCTTGATTGTTCTTGTCCTTATCCTTTAATGAAGGTTAACAATCCTGCAAGACATTCAAAAATTACTGAAAATCAATCAAATTGTTTGTATAAAGTAGAAACTTAAAATCCTATATCACTAGGTTTTAACAACAAATTTTGCTCGTCTAAAATCAGTCAAATTTTGCCAATCACATCTTTATGAAATTTCTAAACTCAAATTTCTCCATTTGCTCCATGGAAAACTTCACAATTGGGTCTAATCAATAAAAACCAGTTTCGAAACCAATATTAGATCAAATCAAAGCAAGTGATTTAAGAACACAAAACCATCCATGAGTTTCTTCTTACTCTTTTAAGATTCACGACATCCCCAAACATCACGAAACCCCAAATTTGAGATTTATCCGATTGAAGAACAATTGTTGACATCTCCAAACAAATGAAGTTTCTTTCTATCAACAATCGAATCTAGACACTTAAAATCAGACACTTAAAATGCGATTAGAGACAAAATCGAAGCTAGACAAAGATGAACGAAATCTATAAATCTGAGTTTTGAATCAAATTTTCATGCAATATCTAGTTCGGACTATGAGAAGCTTCGAGTTTGGGCTAGTTATCGTAATGCGAGTTACAGTAACTGGTCGAGTTTGCCCAATACGAGTAGGTCTAGAGGAAGAGGATTTGAGATTTTTGATCGAAGAAGATAAAATACCTCGATTTTGAGCTATGAGAAGCTTCGAGATCAGAGAATGGCGTCGGGAAAGCTTCGAGATCAGAGAATGACAGAATATCTAGCTCCGGGAACAATTTGTCAGCGATCCAAAGATGAGAACGTTTTTCCGGCGAGATGAAGAATGGCGTTGGGAAAGGGATTCTTTTTTTATTTGTGTTTGTTCAAGGTTAAATGAGTTTTTTTCTCTTTTAATGAATGCTAGTTTTGGGATTTTCACCATTGTGTGCTAAATTATTGAACTTTAAGTTTTTTGGTGCTATTTTGTAGAATTGCCCTATATTGTTTATAATTTTTATTTATTGATCTTGAATTTTAATTTTAAGGTTTTGTAATTTTTAGATTTTTGAGATTTTTTTTTGAAATTTTGTGGAATTATTTAGGATTTTTTTAAAAAATCAGGAATTTAATATTATTTATTATTTAAATATTAAAAATAATAATAAAGTTAACACCCGTTAAAATTCCCTCAAGTTAGTGGTGTAAACTCTGAAGGAGGCAGTCACAAGCCTCTACTGGTTTCCCTATTTCTCCCTTGAAACAGTTTTTTTTTGTTGCTAAATGTCATTAAAAATAAAATGTTTAGGTTTTACATGAATGCTTAACCTATAAATTGGTTCCATGGCAAAAAAGAATATAAAACATGGAAGCAAAAACAAATCGAAATTAGGTCTATCGACAAAAGCTTAAACTTTTCAGCTCGTGGTTCGCGGTGTCAAGATGAAGCGATAACGTTCTTAAAAACCCGAGACCCAGAAGAAACCGAGATAGGCCCGAACGGATAACAACTTAAAAGACTCAGAAACAGTTCTCTGAAAATTGGAAGCTCTTCACTGACAGCCCGAGGAAATGAGCGTCATCACTTAAAAGAACCATCAATGCCAATCAGTCTTACCCGTCGGCTCATTTGTAGTCGTCACTTTCGGTACGCATTTGACATTAGAGACTACACTTAAGAGACTTTTGGCTATTTACGGAAAACTAGCTAGTATGAACTATAATGTACATAATTTTCCAAAGTTTGAAAAATGTTATCATTTTTAGTGATGGACTAGTATTGACTGAATCTGATTCATAAAGTGGAAAAGATTTTTCGGTTTTTCAAAACTCTACATTTTTTTTTTGTTGACAAAATCAAAACTCAAAACTCTACATTTACTCACTGAAAAAGCCATGAATTTTTGGTTCTAACAATTGTTTTTGTCATAGTATGTGGAGACGACATTATTAACAAAATACAATAATAGGAAGACTTTGATAATAACTCTAGGCAAATGAAACAATTTTTTTCGTGTAAAACAAAATCGTGTAAAAATTAAAACACATGTACTTGCATATATATTTTTCATTGTTAAATTAGTATGGTATGTTTTCTGTCAAAGTAGTATGGTATGTTTTCATATTATTTTCTAATTCGCTCGCGCTCCTCCGTTCGTCGGCTCTCCCTTTCCATTGGATTCTACCTCTTGCTCAAGATCAAGCAGTTAAAACAGCATATCGAGAATCTCAAGAACAAGATTTAAATCAGGTCAGTACTCATAACTCGATTAAAAAGTCTTTCTTATGTCGTTAGGTTTTGTGTATGATGTTGGGTCCTCTGATCTATTATATGTTTGGATTTAGATTTGCTTATAATCTTCTTTTATTAGATACCAAGTGATGATATACACTAATTTCTAGATTAATAAAACTCCACACTGGGAACCTTGTGTTAAATATAGGCTTTCAACTCAAAATCAATTGGCAATGAGTGAATTGGTCCAAGTCTCTTATATACTTGTGATAGACCCTTTAAACTTCCGATGTGGGATCCTAACATGCCCCCTCGAGATGATGGCTCTTATCGGCCAATCTCAAACCTAATTCCACTCTAGGACCGGTAATAAACCCTTTTTGGGTCACCCTACTTGGGTCAACAAACAAGGCTCTGATACCATGTTAAATATGGGCTTATGGGTTTCCAACTCAAAACCAATTGGCAATGAGTGGATTGTCCCATATCCCTTATATACTTGTGTTGGTCTATTTAAACTTCCGATGTGAGATCCTAACACACCCTTCGAGATGATGACTCTTATCGGCCCATCTCGAACCGAATCCCACTCTAAGACCGGTAATAAACCCTTCTTGGGTCAACAAACAAGACTCTGATACCATGTTAAATATAGGCTTCCAACTCAAAACCAATTGGAAATGAGTGGATTGGCCCAAACCTCTTATATACTTGTGTTGGTCCCTTTAAACTTCCGATGTGAGATTTTAACACGTCCCTCTAGATGATGGCTCTTTTCGGTCCATCTCGAACTGAATCCCACTTTAGGACCGGTAATAAACCGGTCTTGGGCCACCCTACTTAGGTCAACAAACGAGGTTTTGATACCATGTTAAATATAGACTTCTAACTCAAAACCAATTGACATATAATTGATTGGCTCATGTCCCTTATATACTTGTGTTGGTCCCTTTAAACTTTTGATGTGGAATCCTAACACCTTGTTTGATTATGTTCGAATATGTGTGAAAGATTCTATGTTTAATCAGCTCAAATATAAACTTACGAAAAGTTCTTAACTTTTGGATGCTTATGTTTTGATTACGGACACAGTCTACTGTCTCTGTCGCAATCATGGATCGAACTATTGTACATTCATGTCATGTTTCAAAAAAGAATCCCTTACAAAATATAGGGACAAGAGAAAACATGTGCACCCCAATTTTTGGCTTGCTTTTAAGGTTATTCGGTGCCTAAGTTTTGATATTTGCACATTTTACCTCTTTTTGACGTACATTTCATTTAGCTTTTGTGTCTTTTGCATGCATTTTTGTAGCTTTTCCTTAACATTCCATCAACTAAGAGTCATTAGTCAGTTTAGGATATGTCCTAGTGAGTCTTGCATTGTTTTGAGTGTTTCTAGGTGCTTATTGAAGCATTGAGGAGTTTGGAGATGATGGCATTTGGATCAAGAGCAAAGGAAATCGCCAAAGGAAGAGAAGTACAAGGAGAAGAGGAAAACAAGAGCCATTTCGGGGTCCTGCATCGGCATGATGCATACCGAAATGACTTCTGTTTAAAAACAGAAGTTATTTCGGGGTGTTGCATCGGGCAACAGCACACCGATGCCAGTAGAGAAGAAGAGACAGGAGAATCCTCGGGGTGTTGCATCGGTATGATGCACACCGATGCAATCTTGCCGGACCATTCGGCTAACTCACATCGGTGTCGTGCATCGGGCAACAGCACACCGATGCAGCTTCCCTCAGACGAGACAGGAGAATCCTCGGCATCATGCATCGGGCAACAACACACTGACGCGACTTCTCCGGACATTTCGGCTAACTCACATCGGGGTGCTGCATCGGCCAGATTCACCCCGATGTGACTTCTGCGACCAAACTATATATAAATTATTAGAGACCTAATTTTAGATCTATCTTGTTTTTATTTTTGCAAAACTCGACCTTAGAGAGAAAAGGAGAGATTGTAAGAGATTCTTGAGTGATTTATGCAAGTTCTTGTTTAATTCTATCATGTATCTATCTTTTTATCTTTTTCCATGAATCTAAACACTTCCTTTATAGGATTTGTGGAGATAAACATGGGTTGTGAGTAGTTTTCTAGAATTCTAGGGTGAAGTAGATTTAGGTAATTTTAGTGAGAATCAATGATGTTAGGGCCTAGATTATCATTAATCCTTCCTTGCTTAGTGTCCTTAATGCTAAATCTACCTTGATTTAGTTGATTTAGATCATAGGGAAGCTTTTCAAAACCATAATGTGGAGAGCTTCTCCTAAAAGCATATCTACAAAAGATCTTGATTTTGAGATGCCAAATACGATATAAACACGGACAAGTATGACATTAAATCAAAAACTTTGGGTAACCTCAAAAGTATCAAATTTTAAGATAAATTATAAATTAACAGAGGTATATCTTGACTTCTTGTATTTATTCTCTTTCTTAGAGCATGCACAAAGCCTCCTCAACTGTCGCTGGTCACAAAGTATATGGAAAAGTGGTCTTCGTATCATTTGCTTAATTCAACTGACGAAATGAATAACATAAGATGGCGGATAAAACTAAAGATGATGGATGAAATTTGTATGTATTTCACTTCTACACTGAAACTAGCTTTTGAAGTGTAAAAGTAAAATACCTGCAAAATGTTATGCATCATCTATAGTTCCTCTCTGCCAACTTATGTTCTTCATTTCGTCAATCCAATGGAGCAAATGATACAATGACCAAATTTCCATATACTTTGTGACTAGTGATAAATGAGGAGGTCTTGTGCATGCTACAAGAAAAACAATAACTACAAGAATTCGAGATATGCCTATGTTACTTAAAAAATATCTTATAAATTGATAAGTTTGATTTTACCCAAGGTTCTTGATTTAATGCCACATTTCGCCGTATTTATATGGTTGTTGACATCTTGAAATGAACGTTTTATCGTTAATGCTAAATAAGCTGTTCAAAATGGGATTTTCGACTACCATCCGGGATGCATCGACTTGAAGCTTACTCATCTCGCTTTTGCGGATGATCTTCTGATTTTTTTTGGATGGGTTAGAGAAATCTTTGGTGTGTGTTTGTTCTGTCCTTTCTTGGTTGGAAAAGATGTCAGGGTTAAAGGTAAATATTGACAAGACTTCCATGTTCTGCTCGGGGCTCCAACAAGATATATTTGATCGTATTAAGAGGCGTTTTTTTCCTATCTATAGGGACCCTCCCGATACACTATTTGGGACTGCCGTTATGTTCTAGGAAGCTAAACATAAATTATTTGATCCCTGTCTTTCTTAGATTCGTAGGAAGCTAAATAGCGGGATGCACCATCATCTTAGTCTTGCATGAAGGTTTCGACTCATATCTTTAGTCATTTCGAGAATAGTGAGTTTTTGGAGTTCCGTTTCTTCCTCCCTAAGAACATGATTCAACTTATAAACAGTTTCACAAGTTCCTATATTTGGCATGGTTGTATCGTGAAACCTGCAAGTGCTAAAGTTGCTTGGTCAGAGCTGTGTTACCCGAAAACAAAAGGACAATTAGGCTTAAGATTTATTTCTTTTTGGAATGACATTGTGGTCTAAAGCTAATTTGGATGTTGTAATTCCATGCGGGTTCCATTGAAGAAGATTGCAATGTGAAGAAACAAAGCTTGATCTTTCTAATGTAAACTCTCATTTATAACTCTTAATACTCGCTCAAGATCTCTATCAAAACTAGTTGCTAGCCTATGCATTTTAACTTCTCATTCGTCCTTGCTTTTCATGCGTAAAGATAAACCCACAACACAGAATCCTAATTGAAGATTACTACAAAGCTCTATCACTCTTATCGCAAGCTTTTCAAAACCATAATGTGGAGAACTTCTCCTAAAAGCATATCTACAAAAGATCTTCATTTTGAGATGTCAAATATGATATAAACACGGACAAGTATCGCATTAAATCAAAAACTTTGGATAACCTCAAAAGTATCAAAATTTAAGATAAATTTTAAACTAACAGAGGTATATCTCGACTTCTTGTATTTATTCTCTTTCTTAGAGCATGCACAAAGCCTTCTCAACTGTTGTTGGTCACAGAGTATATGGAAAAGTGGTCTTTGTATCATTTGCTTTATTCGACTGGCGAAATGAATAACATAAGATGGCGGATAAAACTAAAGATGATCGGTGACATTTGCATGTATTTCACTTCTACATTGGAGGTAGATATTGACAAGACTTAAATGTTCATCTCAGAACTTCAACATGATGTATTGGATCGCATCAAGAGGCGGTTTTGCCTATCTCCAGGGGCCGTCCCGATACGCTATTTGGGAATACCCTTATGTTCGAGGAAGCTAAACATAAAAGATTGTGAACCCCTTCTTTCTCAGATTCGTAGGTAGCTAAATAGTTGGATGCACCGTCTTCTTAGTCTTGCAGGAAGTTTGCGACTCATATCTTCGGTCATTCTAGGAATAGTGGGTTTCTAAAGCTCTGCTTTCTTCCTCTCTAAGAAGGTGGTTCGACTTATAAACAGTTTGACAAGTTCCCTTCTTTGGCATGGTTGTATCGTGAAACCTACAAGTGCTAAAGTTTCCTAGACAGAGATGTGTTACCCGAAAACATAAGGAGGATTAGGCTTAAGATCTATTTATTGTTTTAATGACACGTGTAGTCATATCTGTAGTTTATAGTCAATAGTTCTTAACCAACCACTTGGGTTCCACTTTGCTGGTTCCTTTTGTAATAGATGAATTTCGTTTTTTAAGTTTTCCTCGTAAGATTATTTTAATTTTCTTTTAAATATGAAAGCCATTTAATAAAAATTAAAAAAGTTGTATTATATAGGAACATCAAAAGTTTTGAATTTTTCTTATTTGCTTCCACTAGTTTTTTCGCTTTTTTTTTAATGTAAATTTTTTTGTTCTCTCCAAATATGTTCCTCGTAGTCAATACTTCAAGATATATAATTCATTCAAAAGTTGTTAATTATACATGGGGAAGAATACCAAGAGACTATACGGATGGATGAATGGTTAAAATA
>PKMM01014388.1:321852-341702 GCA_002933915.1 Eutrema heterophyllum | reverse complement strand
TAACAAGATTTTCTTTCATCAATTTAATGTATCTATATGACACCGGAGGTGAGTTCACTTATGTCGTGTTTTTTTGCCCTATGGATTTTGTTTTGCATCTTGGTGAATTAGGGTTGATTTTGTTTGTATTAGATTGCAATATTTACCAGAATCAATAATTGCTATATCGTATTTTATTACCTGGTCCAGTCTAAGATTGAAGAAATGAATGAAGTAAAAGAAGTAGAGGAAGGCGCGTGGACTATTCTTTCACTTGTATTTTACAATAGAAACAGGTATAAACAGATACATAGAGAGAGAGATAAGACTTTATGCTTGATAGATGGATGATAATTGTGCTTTTGAGGGAGAAACTGTAATCTCCATTGTCATCTTGTAGCTCGATTCTCTCTGGATCTTCTCTTATAGTTTTCGATTATCAATATAGCACTATTCATCTTCTTCATTCTTATCAATTGGTGCGGTGACTAAGGGAACGAACCGTGACGACGAAGACGAGCTGACATCAATTTCGCGAATCGGAGATGCCGATCTCAGATGCGGTATCGGAGGCCGCAGTTTCCGGTCATTTCGGCGCAATTTACCGGCGATTGGATACTATCGACACAGCGTATCGTGGTGTGATCGACGGACAAGTTCAGCTTCAATCGGATATGCGATTACTGAGATCGAAGCTGGATCGATTGATTACGATGTTGCCGAACGGAATTACACAGCGGTGCACCGACGAATCGAGTAATTTGGAGCTGACACCACCGGCGGATCCTCGAATCCAGGTACCTAATCCTAGCTTGGAACCTCGCCGTAGTATATTAGGTGATCGCGAAGGATTTTTGAGGAAAGTTGAGATGCCGTTATTTGAAGGCCTGAATACTTTTAGCTGGATCGCAAAAGTCTGAAAGATACTTTCGATTGGGTAGCTATACAGAGGAAGACAAGTTATATGTGGTCTCGGTCAGTTTGGGAGGAGATGCTTTGAGTTGGTATAATTCCGAGATCAAGTGTATGCAATTGGTTGGTTGGAGACAATTCAAAGCAAGGTTGATAAAACGATTTGGAAATGTGGATTGGGCAAAGATCCAGAGGAGGAAGCCGATTCAGTTGAATCTGAGTTTTGCAACAGAATCAAGAACGGAGAAGAACTTGATTCGGGAAACGGAAACAAAAGTGTTGGTTCACGACAGAGAGAAAAAAGCAGAGCAGGATTCGTTTCAATATCAGGAGCCGCATGCGGCAACAGATTCAGTTTTGGTGATCGATGTTCTTCAAAAGAACTCGTTTCCACATCTGGTATTGAAACGGATTGAAGCAGCTTCACATATTCAGTCATATGGTGGTTTTGGCAGCAAAAGGAACCAGTTAAAGCAGCAAAGGAACCAGTTAAAAATTTGGATGTTTATATATAAAGTTGGGAAGAAGAAGAGATTGAACAGTCAGATTGATAGGCTAAGAATAAGAAAGAAACCATTATGGTTGAAGTACAACTGCTGGTCTGTTCTTATGGAAGGGTCCAGCACTATGAGCATGAGAGAACACGGGATGCAAAAAAAAGAATCAATTGGGCAGAACAATGATCCAATAATGGAGACTGATTCTGTGGAGATGTCTGTTTCAAGTTTTGGTCATGGACTGCAGGACGAAACAGTGTCACTCTTGACAACAGATTGTGTCATACAACCTCAAAAATTTGAGAATTTCAGCTTCGAAAATCTTCATGCAGCATCTCGGCTTTGTGCTAATGCTTCTTTGAATCAAGCTCAGTTACACTCTGATTTTAGTGGTGATATGTTAGTTGTCAAAATGTTTTCCAAGACAGACCATATGAAAACTAAGAATAAGCAGAGGAAATGCTTCAAAAAGAAGTCACAGATTAAAGTGGTTCAGGATTCCAGTTCATGGATGGATGTTGCTAAAGCGATGGATGTACAAATAGAAGCAGTGACGGGTAATTCTTTGGTGGATTCAGAACAGAAGTGGATAGGGTTTTATAAGCGAGGGAAACTCAGGTTTGGATATCTGAAGCTGATGGAGAACTTCGGAGAGATGAAACAGCTTAGTCCTCTTGATATGAAACAGATACTACAGTTTCATACAGTTTTGGATCTCAAACCAACTTCTTCCCCATCAATTTGTATCAAGATTGTCAAGGAAAATGTGAGGAATACGACAGAGACAACACGCCAGCCACTATGGATCCTTGGTCTTGGGAATTTTGGTCATGCCACTATGGTCAGAATGGAGCAAGAGAACCATAAGTTTTTCCTGCAAAAGTGGGACTTAACAGGAGAATTTCAGAGATGGTTAACTCTGTTACTGCGATATGCGCTTGTTGTTCTCTACAAGCCTACATGTGAGAACAAACAGGCTGCTGAGGTTTTTCAGTTTGTGCAAACCACAAACCAGATGAAGGGTGTCCATACAGAGTGGAAGACAAAGGCTGAGATATTACAGACAATTTCAGTACTTAAGAGGTGGGAATTGGTGATTCTTCATGGAAATGCTCATTCACATATCTTTGTGATTACTCCAACGTGGGAAGCAGTGTTCCATGCCAAAGTGAAATGGGTACAGCGAGACAAGTGGAAACAACCCTTAGACGGCAAGAGATTTGTGTCTAAGAAATTGCAGAAAGTTTCAAAACGTATGTTGTTTGAACGGAGCAGTTTTTTTGTATAATAAAGGATGTGGAGTAATAGGGATGCTGCGACATGCGAGAGATAGTGCAACTCCAACTACATCTCAAGCTCAGATTGAAAGCAGCTTGCAGCAAAGCAAGGCATATGCAGTGAGAATTCCCAGATATATGATGATGTTACAAGTTCAGACTCATCCAAAAGGAGTTTAAATTACAGGTCACGCGAATGAGAGGCTGATTGTTGTTGGTGTGCTTGGCTTCGGTGGTATGTACGTTTGGCTTACGGGTTCATGGTTGAAGATTTTTCCAAGGACTGGTGGTTTAAGTTCAAATTCAAACTCATCACATTACATTTGCGTCACCAGCAACATTACATGTGGAGGTTTGCTGTTACAACAGCAGGATGTCTAAACTTTCACACTCATCAATACATGAACCAGCAGAAACGTGGAGTTTACAAGTACTTAAGCTGCTCCATATCTCCAAACTTAAGCTTGAGGACAAGCTTCTCAAAGGGGGGGAGTATTGATACGATGAGAAGGGTTTATTTCAGAAATAAAGCAAGGATTGAAGAAGTGAATGAAGTAAAAGAAGTAGAGGAAGGCGCGTGGACTATTCTTTTACTTGTATTTTACAATAGAAACAGGTATAAATAGATACATAGAGAGAGAGATAAGACTTTATGCTTGATAGATGATAATTGTGCTTAACAAACGTATGGTTTGTTGAGGGAGAAACTGTAATCTCCATTGTCATCTTGTAGCTCGATTCTCTCTGGATCTTCTCTTATAGTTTTCGATTATCAATACAGCACTATTCATTTCATCATTTTTTATCAGATTCCAAGTGGATCCTGTTGATGTGCTCCCTGTCAAGAATTTAGATGGAACACTCCACTATCGAACAGGTAGTATACGAAAACAAATCTTGTCGTTGTTTAATGGCACGATTTCAGGATTCTTATCTGTGGTCTTTCTGTTTTGTGTCTACTGCTTGTGTTTTGATATGGTTCAGTGACAAAGAAGTCAAAACTAGCTGAAGCCGACACAGTTCTTGAAGATGAAAATACATTAAACAAATCTCAAAGGCTAAAAAGAGGCGAAGGAATTGCCTGAAGAAATTATACAAGAAGAAGAAACACCACAAGCAGCAGTTCTGGTGATGCCTTGAATTTCTCTGTTTTACTTTTCTTTATATAAGTTGCTAAAGGTTTCAATTTTTCATTCTTTGACATGCATTTTTAACGAGCAATAGCATCATTCTCTTAACTCTTTTTTTTTTCATTTTGTTTGTGGTGCCTACGGAAAAGGAGCTCGAGATGAAGGTGTCAAAGGAAGTAAAGAAAACTCGGTTCTATGAGTCGACCTTATTAAAAGCGTACAAGGTATGCATCTCAATTATATTTGATTCTCGAGTATAATTATGATACGTTTTCTTTTGCGGCCGATGTCGTTAACAGGCATATCTGCACAAGTTGATTATATTAGAAAGGCAGGCAGTATATAACCAAGTTGCCACTCGGTGCATTTGCACATTGCTGGATGCAGTTCCTCACTTCAACTACCTGTTAACTTCTGACAGATGAAGTCGTGGTTGTTTTAACCCCTTTTCATAATGTTCAACTGATATATCACGGAATCTAACCCATAGTATCAAGAGTTAATAATATCCCTTAATTCATAGACATATCATTTACCATTTTCCTTCATAACTGGTCTCGGTAAGTCTGATTTCGTCACCTAATCAGTTTTTTTTAATTAGATAAGATAACTTGCTCTGGTATAAAATTGATCCATGTAAAAAGTAAGAAATTACAGATATATTTACAGTTTAACTATTGAGACAAAACACCCAGAAGAATAATAAAAAATCAAGAAGAAAGATAAAAATTACAAAGAAAATCAAACCCGAAAGAAAAAAAAAATATATGATAAAAGAATGAAAAGGAAAACAGAGATGATCATCAATGTTGTATCATCTGAGAGAGAAGCTTGAGAAGAAAATCAATCTCCTTTTGTGAAAACTCAGGTTTTGTAATGGCAACATCATCCTGGGAAGGTGATGGTGATGATGATGATGATGGTCTTATCATCATGAGTGTCGCTGACTCTGTAATCTCCTCAACAAAATCTACAATCACTCCTTCAATCCCCATCACATATTGCATGTACACTGCCTCTCCCACATTGCTGCAACACCATATTTAAAATAGATTAAAATCTAATCAAAGATCCATTTGAGGAGCAATAAGCACACAAATGTAGAGTTTAGAGATAATTTGATTGTGCATAAGAAAGTTTACTTGAGTTTGCCGTATGTGAGGAGAGAGAGGTTAGATTCTTTGATCTTGCTAATGGCTGCTGGGTTTCTGAACACTCCTTTAACCTCTGAAACAATGCCTTGAAGCTTTCCTTCCAAGCAAACTTTAATGGCTTCTTCGAGTGAGTTTCTTCTCTCGTCATTGTAGATCTGGTTCCCCGCATCAGTCAGAAAGAAAACCTGGGTTCAGTTCAGAAAACAAACCTCAGCTGTTGCATTTGATGAAAATTGTGGATGATCACAAGCCTTGTGTGGTTATCATTGGAAATATGTGGAATAGTAAAACAGTGTTTTTTTGCTGTAACATTTGATAGTGATAGTAAAATTGTCAAATAAGCTGAAGATCTCACGTGACTGATGACAAAGTAAAGTCAAGTTTTTGGAACTATCAAAGAAGTTAACGAGAATGGAGCCTAGAATGGAACATACAGGGTAAGTGCTTTGCAGCTCCCTAATAAGCTGTGCTGCATCTGGTTGGAAACTTGAGAAGATCACTGGTCTGTCTTTAGCGTAATCAAATACCACCTGTAGTTTTTGCCACACAGAACCAATGTAAAAAAAGAAAGTTAAGAGCTTTACTAATACCCTTAGAAATAGTTGACGCCTTTCTTTCAGTTACTATTAAGAGCTTTGGTGACACATATCAACAGACATTAAGCATTTATTGACAAATGGTTCTAATTTTCGACCCTAACAAGTATTCATGCTCCAACAAAAAAAAGTAGGAAGAACAAGGAACTAGTATTGGGCATACCTGCAGAACTGATCTCAGGACATGGACGAGAGACTCTCGTTGATAGACTGTCTGATCATCGAATTTCAACTCGATGTTGAACCCCAGAGATTGCTCAACTCGTTCGAAAGCTTCTTGTAGCGTGCAAAGGGAATCATCCAAGTCAACGTCCCATTTCAGAACCTTACCTTCTTTGGATTTCCTCATCAGGGTCTTCCCTAATTTCTCAGCTTCCTTCTGAGGTCCATAGAGGAGGAACTCGGATAGACTCAAGTCCGTCACTCTAGTCTCATTAACAATACCCTGAGCAATAACACGAAAAAAAACAGATCAGTCAAGCCAAGATCTAGAGAAATGAATCAAGATCTAAGAGAATGTAGACTCACATTTTCTTCAGAGTAGATGAAGTCATCGTGGAAAATGACAGGACAATCATCTTTTGTCACCTACAAAAGAAACACCACACAAAAGCACTTTCGTGGAATGCTTCTATTGCCATCTCTCTCTCTCTCTCTTTCTTCAATCTTCTTGTTCTTATATTCATATCAATTCTAAGAAACTATAAAATAGCATTCCACAAACCCAAAAAAGAGAGATCGAAATCAGAATCTTCTTCCACACAAATTATAATCCCCAAGATTAGCCTTTTTAGGGATTTTTGAAAAGACCCAACTCATTAAAAACCTAGTCGGATAGAAAAGATCGGAGCACCAACCTGAACATCGAACTCAATGAAATCGATCGGGAATTTGGCGGCGGAATTGAATGAGAGAATGGAGTTTTCCTTAAACCCTCTCGTTCTCCGATCAGAAGATTGCAACACGTTCATGCCGTTTCCTCTGTGTCCAATCACAGAAAATCCAGGCATCCTAAACGATTTCGGTTTGCTCAAATCTAAACCTATCAATGATGAGAGAAAAAATTCAGCAACGACGAAGACATAGCTCAATCTCCGGCGAACAGAGAGACGCATACCTTCGGATAATACGTAAACAGACTCCGAGAGGCTAGGGACGTCGGAGACGAGCACAGTACGAAGAGCCATTTCTCAAGAGTGTAGAGAGAGAGATGAGAGAGACAGAGTTAATTAGGGATTTCGAATTTTGTGTGACGATTTCTGTTTTTTTTTTCTGGGAAAAAGAATCAGTATTTATATAAAAAAAGGAGCTGGATCTCCGCGTTCGAATATTCCATTCCACGTCAGCAATGTGCCTTTATGGTTTCTTCCCGCCTTTCATGGGATCTGGTACGACAAAGAGTACGGTTCTCATCTTATACGTGGCNGAGTTAATTAGGGATTTCGAATTTTGTGTGACGATTTCTGTTTTTTTTTTTCTGGGAAAAAGAATCAGTATATATATATAAAAAAAGGAGCTGGATCTCCGCGTTCGAATATTCCATTCCACGTCAGCAATGTGCCTTTCCTGATGGTTTCTTCCCGCCTTTCATGGGATCTGGTACGACACAGAGTACGGTCCTCATCTTATACGTGGCATCGAGTCATTGGAGATAATTTTATCTTGCACGGCTTAATTGAGAAATCTTGTTTTTGTTTTTTTCGTTTTTCCAAACATATATAGTGAAATTATTCTTGTTTTTATTTAAAAGATTCCTCCCTAAATAGAAAAACATAATTCATACGGAAAAACAAGGAAAAATTAAATTAAATTATTGTGGAACCAAAATTTTGTTTAAATTTTAATTTCAAATGTTTATGTAATTGTTCACGGTCAAGAAAAAAAAAAGCAAAAGAAATAAGAAAGTTTTCCTAAACAGACCACTTACCAAATTATTTCTAGAAAAAAGTGCATTTTTAAAATAACAAATGCAGTTGGAATTGGAAACGTAATTAACTAATTACCATTAGAATCCATGATTAATATTGTTCAAATTTTGTAATTTCTAATATTGTTTAAATTCTGTAATTTGTAATAATATCTCCTTGTTAATCATTTTCTAAAAATGCATCAGCTTCATATAAAAAAAATGTTGATTTGCAAATAACGTGAATTAAACATTTTGTTAGATAAATTGGTCAAAATTGAAGCCATTAGACTATAGTAATTCTTCTGAACCAACATAATAGTTAGTTGAGAAATACCTAGCACAAAAAATAGTTTTCGATCCAAATCTAGCATATCAAATTTAAAATTTTGAAAATAACACAAAATTATGTGAAAATACTTGTTTACCCAAAATAAATTTAAAATAAAATAAAAACATTATGTTTGAGTTCATTATTTTCTATTTAGGATTTAGTTTTTTCTCGTTAGAAAGAGGTTTTGGATCGTTTTAATATAAAATTTGTGTTATTATAATAAATTTAAACTAATGATGCTAAGCGTGGATCAAAAATTTTAAAATGTGGTATCTTGGACCATTGCTCTAATTAGTTTTCTGGATTGCATTTTAAAAATATTTTCTTCACGAAAATCTGACGTGTACTTATGCAATATCTATCTGTCAAGATAATGAGAAACTGGATTATTAAAAAAAATTTGTTTGTTGTTGACATCAACTGGATTATCAATTATGGTTGGCTCGTGGGTCAGATCCACCAACATGTGAACATTTCTGCTACTCGGATCCACGTCATAAAAATTAAACGTATAAGTTATTTACAAAAAATGAAAATATAATTTAAAAAATTTATAAGCCGAACAAGTGGCCGGTTAAGTCCAGTCCGGTTGGTAATATGGTTTGGTAGGTCAGTAGTTTTATCATTTATGTTTCAGTTTGTAACGGCCCACGAGAAAGGTAGATCCCCAAATTAATGTTCCGGCCCAAATGATTGAGACCTGAGTCTCGTGGTGATAATATTATTTCACCCGCTTTATGGAGAAAATCAGAAAAAATATATCAAAGTTAAAAAAGTATTGTTTTTAAACTGAACTATACCATTTTTAAATATTATTATTCCCTTGCATTTTAAAAAAATTATAGTATAATTGGTAACATAAAGTGGTAAGAAAAATAAAAAGTAAAAAAATAAAGTGGTAAGAATCTATAAATAGAAGGAGACAACGATACTCAAATAGTTAGAAGAAGTAAAAGGTAACAAAAACAACAAAGATGAAGATACCATTTTTGGTTTCACTAATTAACATAATTTTTGTGATTGGTAACTAATAAAACGGTATACTCTTTATCGTTGTGGTAAATGGTTACTAATTAATTCCTATGTGATTGCGTAGAATACTAATCGGAATCTATACCTTCTTTAAATTTTAATCACTAAAACCATATATACATTCAATTGGTGATACAAAATGATAAAACGATAAAAACAAAAATTATAGAAAAGAGAGAACAAAACAGTAACGAGATACTTCCTCCGGTTCAATATAAATGTCACATCTTAGAAGTTTTTCAATATAAGTGCCCTATTAAAACTTCAATGCAATTTTTTTTTTTTGTTAACTCTAGTCAAAATTAATGACAAAAAGGATAATTTCAAAATTCACATGTCTTTATTGGGACATAATAGTATAATTAATTAGTTTGTTAATTTGTATGAAAAAGGTTAAAACGAGAGAGTAAGATATAATGTTACACAAATTCATTGATGATACCGTAATTTTTTATAATCGATGTTATATGATTTATACATCCAGTCATCCCTTACCGTAACCGTAAGGAATTACTACCAATTATACTAATTCTTTAAAACTATTTGGGTTTGTACTCACAAAAGTTTGGGTTCTTTTCACAAAAAAATGTAACTTGGAATTTGTGTTTTCGAAGTGTATCAATAATTTTGGCTCGAACCGACGTTACAGACAGCAAAACCATTAATGAGGAAGAGTGGGAAGCAGAGCAATCGTTGCATTAATGGCAGAAGACAAAACCCATTTATTGTTCACCTCCAATGTCCCATCTTCCTTCTTCTTCCCCAATTTAATGCTCTCTGTTTTCGTTCTCCGTGCAATACGCAAGCATTCAAATTCATTGTCGGCTTCAAACTTTTTTTTAATCAAAGACAAGAAGAACACAATCAGGAGACGGAAACATACTGATCTATTATAATGTATATGTGAAATACAAGGGTTTAATTTGAGATTAACCCCATTAACAACTTTAGCTAACTAATCATGGGTCTGATACAAAATTTGGAACAGAGCAAGAATTTATTGATCTGGATGACGACGATAATGTTGATGGGCTAGGGTTAGGGTTTTGTTTCGATGGTGGAGCTGCGAAAACTGGAATCACTGATCTGATTTGAACTGCTGGAGCTAGCCTATTACAACCTCCGACGAGATTGAATCTGCCTTTGTCGGAAAAGAGGATTTGGTTACTGATTCTGTTTGATGATTCGTTGAGTTTGGCTTTTTGATCAGCCATTGGCAAAGGAAACGGCTTTGTGATGGTCATCTCTGTCTCTGGCTTAGCTTCTTGTGTTGATTTGCCTTTGTATTGTTGGAGATTTGTTCTTAATGGCTGGTTTTGTGTTGGGGGAAGCAGAGAGATGAAACTGGGTTTGTGTTGTTTCTGTGTTGATGATGATGAAGCTTCATTGGTCAAGAGATTGATCCATCTCAATCTCTCAATCAACAAATCCTTGTTTGTATCTTGTTGACTTGTTCTTCTTCTCCATTGGTTTGTCTCTCGTCTTCTCAATTCTTTGGGTTTAAATCTTGAGAGTACTCTTGCTACTACTTCTTGTTCCTTCTCTTCACCATTTTCCTTTTCTCCCATAGAATCCAAGCTTGACACTGCACAGCAACAGAAAAAGGATGGATTCAATTAGAAAAGTGATGATCTCTTGAGGTTTATGGAACTTGGAAGGAGAGGTTTTGAGCACTTTTTTTCAAAGAAGACCAAGCTGCAATTGCTGCGTTTTTCTCAGCTTGTTTCTTTGTCTTTGCTGATTCTCCAGTGAAACTCATCCCAGCAAGTTCCACAGTGCAAGAGAAAGCTGGGAAGTGGCAAGATCCTAATCTTACACTTGTGTACATTGGTAGATCAAGACCAGCTCTATGTGCTGTCTCTTGAAGCAGGTTCTTGTAAATCCCTGTCTCATCCTTGAAAACAGATTGAAATGATATGAGATGTTACACTTGTTGAAGTTTTTGTGTATGATCAAAACCCAGATGAAAAGACAGAACTTACAAGAATCTTAGCAGTTAGAGACTTTGAAGGGACTCTAGAGGAAAGGACATTAAGTGAAACTTCAGCAGCTGCATGTTCAGCTTGTCTGAGAGTGGAACAGTAAGTGGGACTCTCAAATATCTCACCATTGAAGTTAACAGAAGCTTTGAATCTTGGAGCATGATCTGGTCCTTCTCTTATGCAAGTATATGACGGTAAGTTGAAACAGCTTCTCTGTGCAAGCTCTTGCAGCTGATTCTTATACATGTCTTTTTTTCTTCCTGTAAACTGAAAAAAAACACCAAAATCAAACCCAAAGTCAACTCCAAAAACCACAAATCCTTTTTTGGTAGGTCTAAGAGAAGACAAAAGGAAAAACCTACCTGCTTAAAATTGGTATCTAAGATTTGGCTATTTAGTGCTGAAAGTAAGATTAAAGGAGAGAGTTTTTGCAGAGGTTTTTGAGCTCTTTGCTCACATGGTAAGGTTCTAAATAAAGAGGAGCTAGAGGATGCTAAAATAGTAACAGTGACATTTCAATTGAAATATGGTTCGTCTTTTTATATAATTTATAACATGTGCATACAAATAACACTTATGAATGAACAAATCCTAGTGACTCTCTTTATTGTCTTTGTCTATTATGGTGTTGACTGGACAGTTACCTTCGTTCTCAGTTAAAAACAGTTACTTTTTATCAAATAGTCAATAGATGTTCATGAAACTGATCTAGTCTAATAATGTAAGCTATATATAAATTTTTATTTGACCATTTTGTTTGATTCTGTTCATGAATTAAACGTCCTTGTCTGAAGAGAAGACTCATCTCTAACATTGTTTATTAAACATTACAAATTTACAACCCAATATTTTTGGTTTTTACTTTAAGGAGATTTGTTTAGATCCAATGAGTAAATTAATTTACAACTTAGAAGAAGAAGCCTTGAGGGGTTTTTGCATTTATTGTAGAGCCGTGCTTCAATGAACACTATAAATAGGACTGGTCTGGTCTTTTGGTCCACATGTAAAATTCAGTTTCAGCTTTTTTATTACTTGCACAGTTATAAGTACAGTGTAAATCGTCTGTATACATTTTGTTTTCTCATTCTGTGAGACGATAACTGTTAAAATCATAGATTACATTAAACACAATGATTTAAGGTTGAACTGTCTGAACACAACAAAAAGAAACAAGGAACTAGTATTGGGCATACCTGAACCCAAAAATGGTTGTTGCTTATTCGGTTCAATTCAAAGGGTAGATTTTGATGATTTGGGTTCAATAGTGAATCAGTGTTTTTTATGTCTTATTGGTCCGAATAATATTATGTAGTGTGGATTTTGATTTGGAAGACAGTTATTTTTATTAGTGAATCAGTGTTTTTGATGTTTTATTTCTAATAAAATTAGAGTATTTGCACTCCATTTTAGTAATTTACACTTCATTCTTGTATTTCTACCTAATCGACTCTAAAATACAAAGGAACGTGCTTTTTGTTTTTTGCTACTTTTTCACGATGTGGGACAATCAAAGGAACGTGATCTTTATTTCTAGTAATTTGTGATTGCTCACGTGACACAATCAAATGATTTGTGTTAAAGCCCAAATTTATATCAGGCCCATCAAAGCCCACAGATTTTTTTTGTAAATTAGCTTTGTTTTTGATTGTCCCACATCGGAAATCTGAGAGAATTTAGGAGGTGAAGTTACATTATAAATAGAGTCTCAATTCACTTCAACATCAGACGTCTCGACCTATGGGAAGCAAGTTGATGGGAAGAGTAGTACATGATGACTAGTTTTTTGATTCAGATCAAAACAAACAGAAGGCTGAAGGTTGGTCATAATGTACAGAATCAGGTCCTATACTATAAATCGTCAGTATTCTGTCTGAACACAACAAAAAGAAACAACCCATAACTTCTGAAAATTCACATCAATTCACAATTGATATCCCATTTAAACCCAAAATACATCAATAAATCAAGCTGAAATCATACAAATTAAAACATCTGAAAACACCTTCTCAGTTTTTCTCTTGGCATGTTTTTAAGTTCTTCTTGCTGCTAAGGCCATAACTTCTGGTGACATTTCCCAGCTTGAGTGCCTCGGGTGAATGCCCGGCCTATTGATTTGTGCATCATCATCCACCTCCGTCCTAATGCCTGATGATAACTCGCCTAACTCGTCGTCGTTAACATGGAACCGTTCATTGTTATTACCGTTTTTGTCATCACCACGTTCAGCCATTGCCCAAACACCTTTCCTCCCCATTTCAATCTCATCATTAGCTCTTCCCATGTTTGGACTCATAAAAGTGCCAACAGCTGATCTTGATGGCATTGGAGCTTCCCTTGGTACCATAGCTCTGAAATTGTTCTTCGAAGGAGGTATCACTGAATAAAAGATTTCTTTAAAGTTATCAACCACTCCTTTGTGATGTGGGTTGCTACGCCGGTCGTAACTGTATCTGAAATTCTCATATGTAGTCTACAGAAGCAAAAGAAGATCAAAATGATTAAACGTGCATGTGAATCAGGGATTTTGTTTTTAGAGAGAGGCAAGGTTAATGTACCTGATTTGTGCTGATGAGATAGAGATGGAAACCAGTTAAGCCTCCAACGAACCACATCGATATGAATGTGTAGATTATCAGAGCAATGGAAGCTGGAGTTTTGAGCATTGCTTTCCAAATGGTTATATCTTCCGATTCTTTGATCTTCCTTATATAGACGCAGCAAAAAGCCAATACATATACACAGAGAAGGGTCGTGGAGAAGACAAACATGAAGAAGAATCGATAATTCCTCTGCAAAATCCCCCAAGAAACATGAGATGTATTATAGACCGATGCAGAGACCAAAGTACATGAAACCTGAAAACCGAGAAACTTACTTGGGCAATACATTGACCAACCCAAGGGCAGTGATGGTCGAATCTTTCTACACAGTTGTTGCAGATCGAACAATGTGAGCAGCGAGGCGGTCTATAGAGCATGCAAGTGTCACAGTACTTGACCTTAAATATGATTCCATTAACTTCTACTTCCTTTACACGAGGCAATCTTGGAGTTTGGCTCGTCCCCGAGTTTGTGTTGCCATCAACAACTTCTGGCTCTGGAGGATGAGAATTTCTTGGGATAATCCCTGGATCTCTTCCGGATGTGAGCATCAGAAGAATTAAATCCTGAGCAAAAGCATTAGCTGTTATGAACGAGCCAGTCACAGAACGTTTACAAAATGCAAAGGGAAACGTTGGTACTCACATAAATGGTAAAGACAACAGCAACGGAGACTATTGATACTCCCCAACTATCAGAGAAGTCGTCCATTAGCTTTCTAGCGACGAAGATGCAGAAGATAATCACAGGGACCACGATGAGACTTACGGTCAGACCAAGTGATCTTACGTCTGGCCCAAAAATAAACCTTCCTTGAAGACAAAATATCTGCAGAAATTGAACAAATTGTTGGAAGAAAAGTTAAACAATTCAATAGAGGGCTTTGGGGTCTAACTTGAGAATGTTTCATCCCACCTGTTTACTACTAAACTAGATTTCATCTTTGTGTCAAATTTTCCGACAGTGGCAGCCAAAAACATAACCTCAAATATATACAAAGTATCAAGTTTATAACCGTTGGAAGAATAAGCAATCCAAGTAACTCAATCAGTCCTCGAGCTCATTCCATGGATAAACCCTAAGTTCTTGGTTAAAGCTAAGATTTTTATTCACAGGGGTAATCACCTGAAACAGAAAAGCTTCTTGATTTTTGCTAATAACGACATTTATAAACATGGATTGTAGACAGAAACGCTTAAAGCAAAACTTCTAACACAAACCCAAGTTCCAGTTTTGAGCTAGACAAGATTGGAACAGACTAATCTGAGCCCAATGACTACGAATTTCTACCCAATAGTAGAAACAATAATAGAAACTAGAGCTCAAAAAATAAAACTTCAGAGCTTTCACATAAAACTCACATTGCTTCCTTTCCATGTCTGATAAACCCGCAAATCGAAGTTGGATCTCAAATCGGATCTTTGAGGAGGCGTCACTACATACATCTCTTAACTCTCTGTCTCTTCTCTCTCTCTTCTCTCGTTTGCTTCTATCGATTTCTCTCTCTCTTCTCTCGTTTCCTTCAAAAGTAAGCAAAGGGGGACAACACTAAAACGAAGAAAACGAAAGAAAAAAAAAAAGAAGAGAAAGCTTTTAGTGCCCGTTGAAGAGATTCCGGGAAGTATCCGACATGAAATGAGTAGTTTTTTGTTTTTGGCTTTGGTCTTCTTCTTCTTCCTCTTCTTCCTCTTCTTCCTCCACTTTACTCTTTGCTTTTCCTTCTCTTTTTTTTTGCAATAAATAAATATTTTAAAAATCTACTATCAGCCTCTGTCAGTCTGTCACCGTCGTTTTTTAAGAAGCCGAAAGTGATAAACGGGGAAATCAGCTGACGTGCCATTTTCCTAGTGGTCTACCGCCAACCTTGGCATTCGTAAAATTAAACTTTTTTTAACATTTACTTACAAAATCGATCTCTATTTTTTCTTTTGTCAAGTATAAAATTCATTTTTTTTACTCTCAAACTGAAAATGCAATACTAATTGTAATTGAACCACACTTGGAGAGCCTTTTAATTGCTTGGTGGATAGAGATAATAATAAAGGCCCATCGAAGTGTTTTAGCCTTCGTGGATAATGTAAAATAGTATTATTGAGTTGTATTAGGCTATATCTTTGATATGAAATTTCAATATTATCTATATATATATATATATATATATATATTACACCTAATAGTAACACTTAAATATTGTAAGCTTTTCTAAACATATAAAAGAAATATACTGAAAACAATAATTTTTTCTAGAGATTTTTTTCAGAGTTTATAGGTTTCGGTTCATAAATAAGTTTTGAGGATCAGTAATATTTGGTACGCAAGATACACATCTTGATCAAATTATAGTATTATCACTATTTCTTTCCTTCCATTTGAGATCCGTAAGTATTTAAGATATATAAAGCCATAGACATGATGAAAAATTTGAGAGGAGGAATTAACATCAAAAGAAAAATTCGTATGATAACTTGTGGGTATAGGAGACGAGTTCTTGTCATTCGGATTTTGAGGCTGAGGTGACGAGAAGAAGAAAAACTCATTGTTTTTATGGCAGACGAATAAGATCCGCAGTGAACGAGACAAATACCTGATCGAAAACAACTCCATGAAATCAGGACGGTGAAGCATGGAGCCCAGAGCTTTGATACGCAACCACATCTTGCGATTGATCTTGTCACCAATCTCAAGAATATTTCAAAAATGAAATTGATTGGGATCGAATCTGAGTTTTATCTTCCATTCTCTGAGCTTTTTGATTGCGTATTGCGTCGGTGATAATTCGAAAATCTCCCGAGTCACGGCGGCGCTAGCTCTGCTAGGTGAGGTTTACTTTGTTTTTTTTTGAATTCTTGAAATGCTTTGCTTTGTGGTTGACTCCATCGTATCCATTTTTGATACCATCTGTTTTGTCATCATTTTTTTCTGATTCTTTTCCCTCAAACATACTTCATTTATTATATTACTAAGTTTTTCATCCGCAGGGATTTGTATTAATAATTTGGTTAATTTTATTTTTTGGGCTAGTAACTTTTAAATTATCAAAGGCATAATGGGTTTACATAAATTTTCTTTTTATAAAAATGTATTTAAAATATGATCTGTCTTTTTATCGTGCTTGTATTTGTTTATAAGATTATAGATTTTGTTAAGTAAAATAATAATAAAGCAATTGATTTTTACCTAATTAAAAACTAATTTATTTAAAATACTAACATGTTTTTTCAACATGTTTGGGCTATATGCCATATGTATAGAAATAAGAATAAAAGAAGAATTGTTTGATTCTTTAGAAAACTGAAAAAACATTCTTTTAATATATGCTTATATCGTATCTTTCAACATTTTTTTCCTATTTTCGTTAATTTTTTTGCATAGTGTTCCATAATGCTTTGTATTAAGGAAGGACTCACGATAAGTGTATGGTTTTATATTTTTACTTTGTATATTTTTGTGTCTAAATGATTGTTTCTATCCTTATAAAATGTTTATCTGATAGCATAATACCCGGATTTCGAATTTGATATTTCACAGTAAACATTTGATGAACTTTAACTAATAAAAAATAAAAAAAATTAGATATCAGAAAAAGAGTAGTAAACATTGCGTTAAGTAATTTTTTATTTATTGAGATAAGAGTAGAAAGAGTCTAGTGTATTATATGTGATATTCTACTTGATCTGATTCACTAATGTGTGTAGTAGCGAAGCTAGTGTGACTTTATAATGCATTGCAATATATATGATTTTTTTTTTACTTTTAGCAAAAAAATGTATTCAATATTAACTTGCGTTAAGGTAAATAATGTTTGTTTATTTTTTTGTAGTCTTACATGAAGATTTGTAGAAACCTGCGAAACCTTCTACAAAATTTGATAGTTGCTTTCGTAGTTGTCAACTGTCTGCAAAAAATCTAGTAGACCTATAGCATATCATGCTGATTTGAAATCTAGAATTTCGTCAATACTTTGTGGTCCTTTTAGTTTATTGATTAGTATTCGTAGATAGTATATTCTTTCCTAGGAATTCTTCCTATCATTCCTCATGTTGTCGTTGTGACCAGACTTTATTGTCATTGTTCCACGTAAATCTTGTTGGAAATTCCAAATAACTTAGTTGGCAAGTCTTTTCGATTCTTTGTTTTTTTTTCATCCATGTTGTACACATTGTTCTCTCAATATCTTCTTTTAATAAAACTTGTCTGAGATCATCTTTAGCTTTATATGTTATGTCGATTGTTACATATCATAAACTTTTGTCTTTTAATAGTATGACCAGTATGATCGGCCTGGACCAATGTTGTTTTTTTAGTGAATTGGATTAAAAACATGTGAGAAGTCACCTTGTAGTTTTCCTTATTGTTAATGACCAATAAATTTTTATTCTCGTCAACTACACCGGCCTTTAGGTTTGTCTCATAATAGCATATTCGATTAGTCGTTATGAAAGTTTGGATTGTAGTTTGGTGGTGGTGGGTTTAGCACCCCACCCTAGCCCAATACAAATCAAGCTCGGCCCATCAAAAATAAAGGCTCATTAGCGCTGACGTCAGCACCTCGTCAGCGATGACGTCATCGCCCACTAGTCCGGTTTTTCAGGGGAAAAGATGGCTGCCAGAAAACCTTATAAATAAGGTGGATGAGAGAGAGAGAGGGGAGGGGAGGAGAGGAATCCAAGATACCCGACATCAACCAACAACACCAACATCAAAGCACCGAACATGATTCTTGAAACCACGAGGAGAGCTCGTGACGAGAACAAATACGACGAGACCGGACCTGACCGAAACAAAATGACGAACACGAACGCTCACCGTAGAGAGACCGAACATGAGCTCACCTTGACGAGCGTGAGGAGAGAACGAGCATAATTCATCACCAAACTTGACGAGCATGTAAAATCAAACGAAACAATCCGAGATCGGCAACAAACCGAACAACAACAAAAACAACTCAAAAGAGGACGTGCATAATCACATGCATGGTAATTATGGGAAACAACGCTAAGCTACGTGCATGAACAGAGCGACACGATGGCGACCAACGAATGTGACGACACGCCCAGCTCACGTACCGAGCTCACACGATCACGACGACGATATCACGACTCACGGACAAACCGAACTTGCAGAACGCGCCGAACTCGCCGCACATGCCGAACATGGCACATGCCGATCATGAAGGCGTGATGACAATCAAGACGTACCGAACTGGACACGCCGAGCTCATCATCACGAACACGGCAAAGGATGCCGATCTTGAAGACTTGCCGAGCATGAAGAGAACGAACTCACTCACGACCATGAAAGAGAGGCCGAACATGATCACAAGCTCACGTACCGAGCATGAAGACCCTCGTGACTTGAGAAGAAGATGTGACGTGCATGACGAACAACAAGTATTACGTGAGACATAAACGACGACATCACTTACCATGAGCCATGCACGTCGCCACCGAACGTGAACCGACCACGACGTCATCACATCACACCGAACATACCGATCACGGCACCATGCCGAACTCGACGAACGTGACGAACATACCGATCACGGCACCATGCCGAACTCAACGAACGTGAGGATCTTGAAGACGTGCCGAGCATGAAGAGAACAAGCTCACACAAAGACGTATCGACCTCATTTGAACATATGCCGAACAACATGCATGGCAAGTAACTTGCATGCCAAGCAACGTGCATGTCAACCACGAAGCACACACGATGCCGACCTCACCCACTCTCACCATCAACGATCTTACTCACCATCTTTGTCGCTCGTCAGCCCACCGAACGAAATCATGTAACCGATGAACTACGATCTGGCTTGATCCCCATCTCGGGGTACGTAGGCAGCCCTTCGAGGTTCAGCTATAAAATCAATTCTTCTTCTCCACCATCTTAGCTCATCGTCGTAGAGACTAGGCCGACCTTCACGTCGATCTTACATCGAACCTTGATGGTCGGACGACCGACCCGGTTCACCGGCCATCTCGGCTTATTCTTGTGTGATTATCGGGTTGTGCTAAACCCGGTATCAACATAGTTGACTAAAAAAATTGTGTTAAAACAGAATATAATAGTGCTGATTATTTTCAATTGGTGATGAGTAAATAGATTTGTTAGCACATTTTGATCGATAAGAAGCAGTTCAAAACCCATAAGTAAACTCTTTGTATCAAAAGCATCTATTGTTTTAGTAAGCTATTTGTATCTTTTAAATATGTTTGATTTAGAAACTTATGTAACCTATTACAACTTTAGATGGTTATTTATAGTCGATATCAATATTTTAGAATAAGAAATAATATTTTTGATATTAATTTTTTATTTTATTTTGACATATACAATTCTTTGTGTGTTTTGATATACTTTAGGACATAATTTTTTTTTGTTATTGATTTTCTATAGAACTAGCCTAGATACCAAGTTGATTTCCTTTTTATATAATTTTTTTCCTTTG
>PKMM01014388.1:249413-321138 GCA_002933915.1 Eutrema heterophyllum | reverse complement strand
AAAAAACATATTTCAGTTTAGAATTAGTAATTTTTTTATTATATAAACTGAATGTTTCAAAGTTGCTAATTCACCTGATCGCGACACGTGTCAAGTCAAAGTTGGAAAAATTTAAAATCGATAAATAAAAAACTTAAAAAAATTATGATTCATAATTTTAAAAGATAAATTTACTAAAAAATAAAATTAAAAAGTTTACAAAAATTAAAATTTTCCTAAAAGGCAAGATTAATATAGTAAGGAAAAAACATTTCTTATTTTTCCATTTAGATTAAGAAAATTAATCATAAAGAAAAAAAATTATAATTTCTCACCTCTATATAAACCACAATTTGAAAATATATCAATACACCCAATAAAATTAAAAGTCCAATAATCGTATCCAAAACTATTTACTGCATCTCTTCACCAATTTTTTTTTTCAATGTATATATTTATTTCATCGTAAATTTTGTTTCTAAATTTTTGTATAAGATATTTTCATGGGTGATCTAATTTTTTTTCCATTTTATCGTCTTTAATTGTTTTTCGCGGATTATAAAATATTAAATTATAAACCCATATATATGCGGATACTTGTCTAGTTACCCATAAAGATGGTAAACATTCCCTCTATATGAATGAAAGAGTTCCAAAAATAATTTTCAAATCTTAATTTCCTTTTTTGTTATTTTGTCTTATAGGAAAGTTTATATTATTACATTGTTATTTTTCTTTTATTTACACATGTCACGATCTCGTGAATTATAATCTTAATTTCCGGTTTTATTTTTTCCTTTTATTCAGGTTATTACTTTTGAGTTAGAATCTTAATTTCTGTTTTTATTTTTTTCTTTTATTCAGATTATTACTTTGACATATATCGCGATCTTAATTAACAACAACACATGTCACGATCTCGTGATTGAAAATTATTATACTTTTCACGCTAACGTTGAGAGATCCAACTTTATATAATAAAATAAGATAATAGTTTTTTTTATTTAAAATGAGTGTCGCATCTCAATGAAAAACTGATATATTGTTGGGTTGTGAAGGCACTTGAAGCCCAGAAATGAGGATAATGGTATATAATCATCAAACGCTCGCTTCCGCCGAAATTTCGAAGCAGGGAGACGATGTTGAGACGTTCGCGAGAACCAGTGCGCACATACGATCACGATGTAATTCTTTCTTTTCATCTTGTTATTTTTTGTTTAAGAGAGATTGATATATTGATTGATTAATCATGTCTCCGAATTTATCCATCGGGTGGATTTGTTGTTGGTCATATGACTGTATATAGTTTGTGCTCTTTTCGGTCGAATTGTCACAACCCTAACCCTGAATCTAGGATTCCTTACTTATTTTGTTGTTAATAAATTTCTTTCTGGTCTTCTAGGGTTTCGATAACAAGAGTCGCACACTGAGGAAAGTGATCTGTAATAATGATCGGTCTCCTTGTCCTCGTAATGATAACAATCGATTAGGGGATTATGGTGGACTGAGTTAAGTGATCTGTAATGATCGGTCTCCTTGTCCTCGTAAAGTCCTCCTTTATGCTAGGATGGGCCTTCATCGTTACAATTTTCTCCAGGTAAAATAATTAATTATACTCTAGTCTCCACCCTCTGGTTGGTGGTTTCTATATCCACATTACAATTTCTTTCTTTATGTGTACCTCATTTTAGGGGAAAAACTATCAGCTCAGTCGCGTAAAGAAATACAGTCACACACTATTCTTTGGTAGTTCTAACTCCTACTACATAACTTCCGTTGCAATGGATCGAGATGACGGTTCGCCTCAGTATTTTCAGACTAAAATTGATGAACAAACTCGTGGCGTATTACTTTTGACGTGCTATATTGCTGTACCTCTAGGTAACATATGTTACTGGTGTTGCCATTAATTATTCTTTGGTATACTAAATCATCTTACTTAATTGCTGATTTAATTTTAATCTTGTATAGGGGATCCCAAGACATACCCCGATCGTGTAACCTTGCTCGGCAATGATTGGAGGTTGCCTGATTGGCCACCAGAGAATCCTTTCAAAGATTCAAACCGGTTTTACGTGGTATGATTAAGATACTCTTTGGAGAGTTTTGCTTTCACTGATGATCAACTAGTAGTAGCGATGATATATCTTTTGCTTCTCTTTGCAGGTGAAGAACTCAGAGCTGCAAGACAATGCCAATGACTGGATTCGTCTATATTTGGAACTTGCGGTTGCCACGAATCGTCGGGTGTTCAGTAATGATGAGGATCTGTCCAATTTGGAGATTGTCAAAGTCGCTATGGAAACTACCCAAGATCCCAATGAGGGACTCAACACCAAAAATGCAACTTTCTACATAAGTTACAGAGACCCGAGCGAGGCTCGGGTTGGTAAGGATGTTGATCGCATAGCTATGGTCAGAAGAAGCTTTGATGAGCAGAGGGGATGCTTCACTCTTGCGGGTCACAATAAGAGCTCAGAAACTATACCAAAGAAGGCTAAGAGTCAGAGTGCGCAACTTTTGTTTAGCCGGCGTGTTGGCGTCTTCAAACCGTGGCGGTTATCTAGTCCTAGGCGGCGGCAACTTTTGTTTACCCGGTTTGTTGGCGTCTTCAAACTGTGGGGGTTATCTAGTCCTAGGCGGCGCAAGGCATACAGAAACCGTGGCGTTGGCTTTGCTCGTAGTCTGCACAAGACAAGATCTATTTGAAACTATGGATCAGATAATAATAAACTATCTACCAATGGTCGACTAAGTTATTATGTGCGTTTGGATTGTTAAGTGGTATGGTTTATAAATGTGTTGTTCTGCTTGATTAATTTAATGTGTGCGTAATTAAGACAAGGATGGGAGACATTCGTGCTTTCATACGTTAGAGTTTTCCGTTTCATTTGTTTTTGTTTTTTCTTTTATAAACACTTTTGTTACCTTGGTAAAAAAGAAATAAAAAAAACAACGGTACAATAAATTGGGTAGATTATCGGTGTAGTCATCTTAGCAAAAGGGAAATTATGTTTCCAAAGTATCTTCTATGTTTTCTTGCGGTTATAGTGTTGCTAATCTCTCGGTCGATACAATGTAGGAAGCTAAAGCTGATTCTGATTGCATTGATTCGTTCCCTGATCAAACTGTTAGTTTATTATTATTGAATTTGGTCATATCTTATAATATTATATAAGTTATAAGTGTGTATGTAAATGTCAGTGGAAATTATAATTAACCGTGACTTGCTAGATAAGTTTGGGTAGTTTTTATTTTCAGTCTCCATAAGTTATCAACGGTTAGTTTCGGCTATGTAAGATAACTATTAAGTTTAGGTGTGTCTTTATGTAAGAACACAAGTTTCAGATTCTATAATTTGTGTCGTTCTCTCATCCAAGTTCTTTGTCCAAGTAGTTATTTTGATAAAAACCAAAAGTCGTTTCCATTTTTCTTTTCTTTTGCACAAAGGAACCCCATAATAAGAAGCAATGGCATCTAAAACAAACTTGTCGATTATCCTATATAGTTGCATGACTGAGTAGGTCAATGGTGAATATGAATCATTCACTTTTTCCACAAATGGTACACCGAATCTTCGCGTGCCAATTAATCGAATGAGTATTAATTAATTGAACTTTGCTGAATGAGCGATTCAAGAGGTGGTTAATGGTGACGTCCTAGTAAGGTGTTAAGCATTTTTCCAAAGAAATTTCCGCTAGCAGTTGATTAGAGAGTAAAAGCAAGCGAAAATAAGATTATTGTTGGTGGTGAGTTTAGCATTCCCCGGTTTAGCCCGGTTTGAACCGAGACCGGCCCAACTAATCCCGGTCGACGATGGCTCGAACCCGAAAGGAAAGCCCACGAAACATCCGCCGAACTCCAAACTTAAAAGAAAGGTCCGCGAGAGACTGATAACCGATAAACCGATAAGAATCTGAAGGAACGCCGAACTTGAATCCAGATCGGCCGAACTTGAATCCAGATCGGCAAAACACGATCCGATCAACGATGATTCAAGATCGGCAAGGAAGTTCGCGCAATAACAACCGAGCTCAAATCAAACCGAATTCATCATAATCGATTGTAAATGTAAGGATCAAATCCTCGTCTCGGTACCGAGATCGGTCCGTTTCAATCCGATCGACGACGGTCCGAGATCGGTAAAGGAAGGATCAACATGCGACCGCCGAACTACGACATACCGAGCTCGTCGGTCTCAACCTGTCATAGTCAGAACCCACTTCCGGAACGCGCGGAAAGTACGTTTTACTTTCCGCAAAGTACATCCGACTTTACGGAAAGTAGGTCTTGATTTGCGGAAAGGGAAGATTGACTAAAACTTTTAATCCGGGATTTGCGGAACTTTTCCGGATTCGGGGGAAAGTCTAAAGCCACCGAGAAACTTCTATAAATAAGGAGGTCCCGACTACATTTGGGAAAGGGGGAGAGAAACAGATCCGCAGTACATTTTTAGAGAGAGAAAGTGAGAGCTCGAAATCCGATCTCGACCTCATGACCGACCTCGAAATATTTTTGTAAAACTCCGACTAAGTTCGATTCAATAAAACGAAATACCAATTCGCATTCCAACTCTTTTACTCTTGTGATTTCTACGATCCACAATTATCACGGGTTTCATCCACCTCATCTAAAAATTCGTTGTGTCTTATATCGTTCTCAGTTTAGCCTCATGAAATCATTCGAATTAATGTGTGCTGCTGCTGGTTAATTTATTCGTATTGGAATGAGGAACACAAACAGAGAACTAGTTTATTATATATTGAGAATGAAACCAAAGTGCACACAACATGAGATTACACTTGAGGGAGCAAGCAATGATAAGGTTTTCCCTTGATGTTTTATTCGGAATTAAAAGAAATTTGAACATAAACATACACACGTGTCATGTCCTCATACCGAATGGATACAAAAGTTACTCTTGGTAAAATCATATGAGGTTATTTCAAACCTCATTAGTTTGAGTAGCAATGGGAGTGTTTCGGGTTCTCGGGTTTTTGAGTTTAGTATCCACTCGAGTATTTTAGAAATTCGGTTCAGTTCCATTCGAGTTCGGTTTGGGTATCCGAAATATTTGAAAAAGGTAAAAAAATTGGTTAAATTTGAATAAATTTTAGTTAAAGTTTGAAAATTATAACTAAGAACTTTCAGATATTTCATTTATTTTGGGTATTTTGGATATTTTGGTCTAAAAATAATTGATATTCAGGTTTATAATTGTAATTTTGGGTAATTGAGTTATATCAAATCTAAATATAATTAATAGTTTGGGTATATAATTATATTTTGAATAATTCGAGTATCCATTCGATTCTCGGTTCGGTTCAGATTCGATTCTTCGGATTTATGAGTTTAGGATCCGTTCGGGTCTTTTAGCAAATCGGATTCAGATCAGGATCAGGTTTTTCGGATCAGGTTCAAGTTTAGGTACGGTTTCAGGTTTTATGCCCAGGGCTAGTTATTTCCCTTCTCTTTCTGTTTTCCCTTCTATTGTCAATTTCCCTTCTCTTTCTCTTTTCCCATGTTCCCTTCTCTTTCAATTGCCACCCTCCTTTCTCTTGCCGCCTCGCCGTGACTCTCTCTCTCTCTCGACGGTCCCCTCACTCGACTCCCTCTCTCTCGCCCCCTCTCTCCGGATCTGGAGAAGGACTTGCTCTGTCCGATTTGTATGTAGATAGTAAAGGATGCTTTCTGATATAGGAAACTGATGCTACGTGGAAGGAAGACACGTGGTGGAATTGGAGCAGCTGGAAAAGTTTGTTACAGAGTGTGCAAGTTTATATTGAAATTGTTACGGATTTGAGTCATTCATGGAAATTGTGATTGAAAGTTTGTTATCTTCTTCTTCCTTTCGTCTCTCTCTGTAATTCGATTCAGTTTATCCTCTACGAAGAATCGTTCTTATCTTGAGATTCTTGTAAGATGAACTAGAGGTTTCTTTGTTTTCTATGAACATTGGAATCTCCTTTCAATTCAATTGAGGTTTCGTTATTCAGCTACAGTTTTTTCCTTAACACTTTCCTCACGGCGTGTGTATCATCACACACCTTAGGAACAAGAGCGATTGTCCCTGTTGTAGCCAACACCCCACCAACAATCAGCTTTACCCTAATTTCTTACTCGATAAGGTTTCTTTCTGATTTTACTCAGAATCGTGTTTGCAGAGTCAGTTGTATGCTTTTGTGGGTCGATGTTAGCGAAGTTTTTTCAGTAATTTTGGTGGCTTAGCTTTTCAATTATAGTCTCGGTGCTGCTCGTTTGAGTCTTGGCTTGAATTCAAGTTCGTTTTTTTGTCTTGATTTTTGAATTCAAGTGTCGAACAGAGAATCACAAAAGATGGGCAGGAGGAAGCGGCAGAAGGGCAAGTAAGAAACGTAGAGGCTCGGTATTCTTAAATTCAAGCTTTTCTTCTTAAATTCATTCCTAGTCTTTGGTTATATCAACTTGTTATCTGACTTGTGTTTTCCGGGTGGCCTCAAAATTTTGAACATATTGCCTCTAAGGGATTGAAACATAGGGGTTTTTGAGGTTTCTCTTGCTGATCTTCAAGGAGATGAGGATCATGCGTGCAGGAAGATCCGTCTCAGAGCTGAAGATGTTCAGGGCAGGAATGTGTTGACCCAATTCTGGGTAAGATAAAGACCCATTTATATATATCTTCTAGATTACTGCTTTTTCGAACTATAACACAATGTACCGTTTATAATCCTTTTTAGGGAATGGATCCGCAGGAAGATGAGGGATATTATGGTGAAGGAAGCTTCATCCTGTGAGCTCAAGGAGCTTGTTGCCAAGTTCATCCCTGAGGCCATTAGAAGAGAGATTGAGAAGGCTACGCAGAACACTTCATCCGTAAAGTCAAGATCCTCAAGGCTACCAAGTTTGACCTCGGAAAGCTCATGGAGGTGAATTGAAATAACATTATTGTCATTAACATTGGTCTTGGTCTAGCCATGGAGACAATCAAATCTAACTTGGCTTTGTTCTTAATCTTATAATTACTGGTTTGTTTTTGATTTATTAGCTTCATTTGGATTTTTGATTTTGGTTGTAATGGATATATATTTATGTTTGGAATTTTAAAAAAGAATTTATTTATTAAATTTGGATATTGAATCAAATTTATGGAATTTTAATTTTAATTTTTTTTTTTGCTTTTTAGTGGTAGTCGCAAACCTGTCACTAGCTGATAGTGGGAATTACATATTAGTCGTTAATTTGCGACTACATTACAGAGTCATAGTGTCGTCGCAAAAAAGCAAATGAGTCATTTGCGACCACTTTGGAACTAATTCGTAGGTCGTAATGCAACAACAATGTCATTTTTAAACAATATTTATTTCAAACTAAAGAAAAAATGAATAAATAAAAAATGAGTTATACAGAGATGACCTTCCTTTTGGTTAATTGTATAAGACAAGTGCATGATTAAAAATGAAACAAAATGTGATGAAAAAGACGGCAATGCACAATAGTGGCGACATTATGAACTTGGAAGGACCTGAAAGAAGAGAGGAAGGATTAAACAAGTATAACAAAGTAGCAAAATTTTGCTTATAAATAGATCACCACACCTATGGAGTTGTATCATCAAAGTTAAGTTTACTGAAAAGAAAAAGAAAAAGAAACAAGTTTTTGCAGATAGCAAAGCAAAAAGAAAAGAAATGGCAAAGAACCTCAACTCCATCAGCTTCACCGTTCTATTGCTCGTCCTCGTGATGGCTTCAACCGGTATTAATTTAACCAAGTTGATCTCTATTATACTTTGCAGTAGTTGTCTTTTAATTATATCTTGTGCTGATGATCTTGATGATTATGTCATTTACATCTAGGAATCCTCATGAGCGAGGCTATTGACTGTCATGGTGGATGCTCTACTCCCACTTCACGTGTGTTCCACGGGGAGTGCGGGCCAGCGCCGTTCACAGGTACAGATCTTGATTGTTGTACCTGTTGCATAGCCAAATACGGGAGTCCTCCAGTCTGTTGGGCGGTTGTTGAGGGAACCGACAAGCATTGCCATTGCTACGTAAAGAAGGTTTGAAATAACCTCATATAACTACCAAGTGTAACTTTATGTTCAAGTTTCTTTTGCTTCCAAATAAAACATCATGGGCAAAGCTTATCAATGCTTGCTCCCCCAAGTGTAAGCTCATGTTGTGTGCACTTTGTTTCATTCTGAATATATAATAAACTCGTTTTATGTTTGTATTAATCCCCATTCCATTCCCGCCTAGATATCCTCTATATATGTTGACCAACTCTTGGACTGTAAGATCAGAGTGGATTTTGCTTATTGTCAATTCTCCAAATTCTTTTTTAACGGTCTTAAATTCAAATACACAAAGATTAAACCTCTTGAAATTAAACACAACCTGATCGGTTCTTTTGAAACACTTTTAGATCTTTTCGATCAATCAATACAAATCCAATAACCACGATCAACTCATAAAGACATTCTAACCCTCTTAATTCCCTTTCGACAAATTCACAAATTTAAGTGTGGGTTTTTTATCGCCCTCAGATGGGTTTTTCGAAACGCACAAGGAGATGTTTATTTTTTTTTTTTGACCAAAAAACTTTTTTGCACAAGGAGATGTCGTAAATTGGGGTGCAAAGTATATGCCCTCACTACTCTCACCATCACGGAACTGAATCATTTTTATAGACTTTGTAGCTTATCTTTTTTGTCATCTAGATTTTTATTGAAAGTTATAGAATCTTACAAAAACCCGAACGCCTAAATGAGAGAGACAAAACCGGAAGAAAATATATATATATATATCTTCGGAAACAAAGCCAGAGGAAAATAGGGTTTTTGTCTATGAATCCCAAAAAAATGGGTATATCTGGAAAAAGAGAATGTATAAGGTAAGCCACTTGTGTGTATATATGTATGGACCACCGCAAGTGAAGTGTAGCCATTATCAATTTATCCTCATAAACACCAAGAAAGTTGTCAGAAGAAATGACTCTTTAGATATCATCAATACAAAAAGCCAAATTAACCCAACGAAAAAACAAAAATACATGAAGCCAATACTATGATAATTTCCCGGTTAAGTCTCGGTTTTGGCTGAATTCTGGTAGAGAATTTCAGGTTTAAGGTACCATTCAAAAATGAATAAAACCATACAAGATAATGTCAGACAGAGAAAAAAAAAGCTACTGGTAATGGTATGATCTGTTCTTTAGTGGCTTCATGCAAAACCCAGAAAATCTCATCAAAGTCTTTAGATTTATTGGAGTTGGAGACTTTTGTTTCTCTTCACATTATAGAACAATTGTATAAGATTCACATTATGAGTGTCTTAGTCTGTCAAATAACCTTAATAACTATAACAATCGATTCAATTCAAGAGAAAAAAAGGGGATTTTTTTCAAACAAAATAAGTAAGATTCATTTTCTTAAGAAAAATATAACAAAACAGCACAAAAAATACTTTTTTTCCAAACCTAGCGCACCAAATTTAAAATTCCAACATAGCACAAATTATTGAGTAAAAAAATACTTGTTTATTCTAAATAAATTACAAATAAATAATGTGTGCATTTTTTGAGCATATAAAAGAAGAGAGTACAAACCTAAGAGCTAACTTATGTTTCTTATGTTTATGAGGTTTTTGATGTTTTTGACGGTTATGACCTTGGGCATGTTACCAACCATAATTTTCAATGTTGACCTTAAAATTTTCATTCTTCTCTCTTTGTTATGGATCCTCAAAGTTAAATCGGTCTTCTCTATAGGTCATGTCAATAGTGTAGAAGTCACAAAGAAGATTTTGTGGCTTAACATTGCAACGACGATTACCCTTATTTTCTTCTGTTGTATCCTTACCAACTATCACGGACATCACATCCACATCCACATCAATGTATCCTTAGCAATGTATCCTTTATAATTCGGAATTCCCAAATCCACTCTGTTACTACTTTTACAAACTATAACCGAACGCAGAGTTAAGGCCCAATGCCTTCGCCGACGTAAGAATTTGAAATAGTCCCAACAAAAATTTGAAATTTGAAATGTTTAAATATCTCGCCTAACCTTTTATTAATCACTACAAAATTTAGAAAAATCAAATCAAATATCAGATCTCAAATTTCTCTCCTCTCAAAAAAAAAAATGGCGATGGAGTCTCGCATGATAACTGATAATGACGCCGTCAACAAATTTCTCCACGCCGCCGAGATCGTGGTTCTCTATGAACATCGGGAACTGTTCCCGATTATCAATGCGACGCAAATGCTAGTCGCCACACCGGGCCTCTTCCGTGTTGACAATCATAGCCAGCGTGATGTCAACACCTGGCAAGAGACTCTGATTTGGCGTCCGAGGCGTTTCCATAATATAGGCGAATCAATCCGTGAGCATACTTGAAAATGTCGCAAATACTCGTTCGAAATCACGTACGCACATGGATTGATTCGCATGTATTATGGAGACGATGGTGATTTCGATGAATTGATTTTCAAGCATGAAACGATCCAGTGATCTCAGCGTCATAATCAAGTTCCGCCTTGCAATCTCGCATTCGCGCACATACTAGCACCGATGTGATAAGGTTCCTTGAGACTATTTCGAATCTCTAATTCAGATTTTCTTAAAATTACGTTTTTATATTTCCTTTGTTTCGTTTGTTACTTTTGATCGTTTTAGCTATGTTTTTTCTATTTCCTTTGTTTCGTTTGTTACTTTTGATCGTTTTAACTACGTTTGAAATTTCATATTTTGTTTTGTCATTTCTTGAATATGGCTTACATTTTCACCATCATACCTTCATCCAAAATTGTCTCATCACTGGCAAGAGAGAAATCTTCTTCTTAGCATTCTTGTACATGCTCCTGTTTTCCTATACCAAAAACAAAAACAAAACAGAAGAAAAAGAAACATATAAGTAATGACGTCATGAAAACAAAATTGAGTACGAGTCTATATACTTAACTCTTTGATGAAAGCATCTCCTTTCTAGCATAGTATCAACAATCTTAGTTTTTGGCTTGCATTCAGCCAAGACAACCTGCAGCACCTCATCAATGTTGGGAAATTGTTGCTTCATTACAACCTGACATCATGATACATCATTCTTAAGAAGTGGAGACGTAAGAAAAGTTCATCAAACAAACTGTCCACTAATCGATTAAATTAAAGCCCTCACTATAAATATACTCACAAGTTTACCTAATAAACACATAATATCCATATTTGATTGATTCATGTAGTTACGATTCATACTCTAATTCATACACAGGTCAATCCTTCTTATGCAACCTTTTTATGCAAAAACTTACCTAATAAAAATAAAAAAACGAAAAACTGTCAACTTCAAAATGTTTTATTTTAGTGTTTCATAAACATGTCCAAAATGATCTAAAGCCTGTGACTTAAGTGTTTTCTTCAAAAATGTTTAACAAGTCACTACGATCTAACCTAGAGACCTTTATCATCGACAAGCTTAAAAATATTTACAGGTCGGAAAGTTTGGCTGGATCTATATCTAATATTTACAGATCAGAAGTTTACCTGGATCTAGATCTAAGGTTGCTCCCATCTAACTGCTTCTTCCTCCATTACGGTCTCATGATACTACTTCTCTATAGATAATTCTTCCAAAGCCTTGCATAAGACTTACTGAATGTCCTCTCCATAATCCTGTCCAAAAGGATCCATTTCAGTCAAAACTTATCAAAGCTAAAGCGAATGGAAAGAGATTACGATATTCTCAAGGCTTGTTACGATTCCCTCCAGGCAAAACATGAAATGGTTATCTCAGAGAATGAGAAACTCAAATCTAAAGTAAGTAAAAGCTTCAATGTTTATGGCTTTTCTATAGAAGAGAAATCGAGCTCATTTTTTCTAACATGTTTCTAAGAGAAATTTCTTTCAGGTCTTAAAATTTGACTGAGATGCTTCTTCCTACAACAAAGAAATTTCCAAGACAAGCGTAACTCTAAAAGTGATGAGACTATGAGCTCTTCCACAACTTTTATTCCATTAGCAAATGAAGATTACCTCACCAACATCGATCAATCGTTGAAGATTCATGGAGTTTCGTTCGTTGGATTCATGCTACGACGCGAAATTTGCTCTCTTTCTCCTTGAAATTCCGATTCTAAAAGGCTTTAATTAGATCGAATTTCAAACATTTCTCTTCATTTCCTTTCACTTCACCTTTTGGCCAAAACCTCTGGCTCTAACGAGTAATAAAATTCATCTTTAAACCGGAAAGAACCGGATGTCACACATCGGTTAACACTTGTTTGAGAGTGTCCATCCATAGCAATTACTCTGCAAGTCACGCTCAGTTTTTTCGGCATCGACTATTTTTTTTCTTTTTCGAAGTAATAAAGATGACAAAAACCAAAAAGACCTAACGTCTTCTTGATCTTGACCATCAAAGTCAAACTCAATTCTCTGTTTCTACTTTACAAAACTTTTAGTTCAAAACTTGGGGATATCCGACTAAAAAGATACCACCTTTTACAAAATCAGATCATCGTAAAACACGAATCTAGGGTTTGAATCGAGATGTCGGAAGAGAAAGTCGTCGCCGTGATTATGGTCGGAAAGGTGAATAATATCTATTCGATTTCAATTCTTTGTTGGATCTCGACTTCTAATTTTCAAATGAAATTGATTTTGGTTTTTTTGTTCGTGTTAATGTGGATAGATCTAGGAACTCGTTTTCGCCCATTATCGTTCAATACGCCAAACCCGTTGATCCCTTTGGCTGGGCCTGGGTAACCGATGATTTCATCATCCTGTTTCTGCTCGTTAAAAGGTTTGTTCTTTTTTTCTCATACAATTTCATGTTTGATCCCTGAGAAAATGTGAACCTGGGTTTAGTCCAAATTGGAAAAGCTTGTTATTGTATGATTTGTAATCTCTCAAGTTTTCTTAATTCTTAGTTGCAAAAGTTTCGAAAGTTGTCAACTTTGAAATGCTTGGTCTTTGAGAAAATTAAAACCTGGGTTTGTTCCCAATTGGGAAAAGCTTGTTATTGTATGGTTTCTGATCTCCAAGTTGTGAAACTTTCTTGTTACATCAGTTGGGAATGTTTGGAAAGTTGTCAACTTTGAAATGTTTGATTGCTCATAGCAAGATTTCATTTGATATGGATCCGTTGTGGTTTTGTAGCCAGGAACATTGCAGGAATCCGAGGAGCTACCGATCAAGCTTGCCTGACAAGAAGCCATTAGAGAAGCTTTCTCTGCTTCATCGGCGCAAGCAACGCCTTCCAGAGACGTTATGTCTAGCTTGTAGAGTCCGAGCTCGTTCGTGGTTCGATTTGCAGAGAACGTTATAATCTCTCTAGTTCTGGACGAAGTTGCATTGAATCTGCAGATTATTCTCACTTCCACACCTGTTTTTGTTCAGTTGAAAGTTGAAACAAAAGTGAGAGACATATCAACTTGGATCTAACAATTTTGAGAAATTTTGATTGGATTATTTACCGGACANGCCACTTTCTTAATTCCATTTTTCTGCTATTCCCATTGAAGCAGTAGTTGAAGTAGTGGCATTCAAAATAGAAATCTTTGTCAAAGTGCTATTCATGGCCATTGCTAAGTACGCAAATAAGCCAGTTAGATATTTCTTTTATTTCCAAGTTAGGGATCTAGTTCCAAGGGAGGGCTAGATCAAGCGCATCTAGTGTTGGAGAAAAAAGGGCATCCAATGCTTCTGCCATCGAAAATGGTTAAGCCCCTACAATAGCAGCGGGAGGATTTATCGCAGGGAATTCTGTAACATCCCTATAGCCAGAGTCAGTCGACAAGAGTTTATTTTCCATAGTTGGGAATGGAGTGCTCCCTACGACGGGAAATCGGTGTCGTGGTGGTTGGTGCTACGAGATGGCAATTTCTCGTATAGAAGAATAGATCCGCGGACCTATTGATTTACCATAGATGCGAACCGATCGACCCCTACCTAAGAGAAGATAAGTAGTTCTTCTATCGCAGGGCGAAAACGAAGATAGGATCGTGGCCCTTTTCTTGTTTCTTTTGTTTGTGTCCGGTACTTGCTCGAATCCTTCTCGTTCGATCCACATTCCATAGCTTATTATTTCACAAAGGACTCCGCCATTGAATAGACTATCTACAACTTTTTACGTGAGATCTGATCTTTCCTCCCTCACAGCGATTAGTTCAAATCGAACTAGCTAGATTCTCTTGCTCTAGGCCTTTTCTTTTACTATTCCTATTCCCTGCTCTACTTAATGTACGAGGAGGAATAGAGATCGACAAGCAAGAGTAAAGCCTCTTTCCTGATTAGCGAATAGTGCCTCACTTTCCTTCTAAGCTGTCATCAGTCTCAGACAAGAAATAAGATCAAATAGAATCCGATTTCCGACATTCAAGAGTAGTAAAGCATCGAAGCAAATAGCGTAAAAGGATACCTATCGAATAGGCTCTGGGACTTCAGGATCCCTAACCTATTGAACAAAACCTAGTGTTCAAGCCTAAACCTGACTCCCTCACTCGCTCTCTTTGCCGACAATCCCCGGAAGCAAGCCAGTTGTGTTGAGGAAATATGATATCTATCAATACTCTGATGCGAGCGAGTACTCTTCTAGCCTCTCTTCTTCTCTCATCTATCCTTCCAGCCAGCTGCTTTGCCTTCAAACCATCGGGGTTGCAGCTAGTATTGATAGTTCCTTGTCCTCAAGCTCGTCAGGAAGGAACGAGCAGAATACTTTTGAAGCAAGTGAGTTGTAGTCGTTGTCCTGTTAGCGGTAGTTCTTTGAGTTGTTTTCCTTTCATCGTTAGCCAGCCAGTTTTCTAAGTTGGATAAGAACTATGTGTTTGATGCCATCGAGTCAGGGAAGGGTAGAAACAAGGATATCGATTACTTTCCTTAGTCATCTAGCCAGCATTTTCTGTCTTCTTTATACAGTTATCTAAGTGAATCCACTTTCTATAAGGCAATTTCTATTTTGTAAAAAGGCCCACCAATGAAAGCTGTCTGATATAGGTAGGCCTAACACAAGTTTCGAAAAAAGGCTTTCTCTCTAGTGAAAGAGTGAAGTAAGGAGCGAAAGCCACTCGACTGATAAGGAGAGGAGTGAAAGGCAGGCGATAGGGGCTTCGGGGGGATAACATTCATCGTATAAGCCTGAACCCTATTAGTTATGTGCTTCCCCTTCATACCCTAACCCTAATAAAGTGCTTACTAGCGTATAGTAATGGACAGATTCACTCTTTATCTAATATAGTAGCTAATAGTTAGTTAAGCATTAGGCGCAACTTCTATAATCTAAAGCATTCAGTTAAGATCTTATCTTTCTGTATTCAAGCTTTTGTCTTCCGCTTGTCCTTCTCCATCTTCAATAGATGATTTCAGGAAAGAAGCATCCAGCCAACCCTCAGAGATGGCCTTGGGAACAAAGCATTGAAACAAAGATTTTGCGTTAGGAATGTCAAGAGCAAGGTCATCAAGGCTTTCAACTACCCGAGCAAAACCCTTCACCATTTGACTGGAACTTATCAAGCCTTCTGAAGTCAAAGCAATTTGAGTACTAAAGAAAGGGATGATACTGAGTCTGTGGCAGAAGTTGGATTATCTACAGCAGAAAGCTCCTTAAAGAATCCCCGCTCCTCTACTCTAGTGCCTAGTGAGACTATCCAGCTACGGGCCTTCTTTTCCAATGAGTACTCTCCTCTCGGGGGAAGGGTCTTATCGGGTGGAAAGAGGTCTTATCCGTATTACTTGCAACTGGGTACTGCCCGATTTCGTTCCCGATTAGCTCTTATATCTTATATTGGTCTATATAACTAGAAAAGGGAATAACAAGCAAAAGTAAAAGCCCCTAATGGCAACTTTAGAGGCATCTTAGAGGTGCCACCGGCTGACTTCCTATCTCTTATCTGGGCTCAAAAAAGACGATTCTATCCAATTTCCCTTTTAGGGTATTCTATAATTTGCCTTTTTCAGTATCTGATCTTCACTTCAATAGTGAGCGCGGACGGAACCAAAAGTTAAGTTACTTTTGGCTGCCTAGCTCCCTGAAAACACAGTTCGAATTTATTTTGTTACCGCTAAGAGTCATTTTGGGTGGAACTTGCCGAGACATTCCCTGTCTTTCTTTTTTCTTTCTATAAAGGAAGAAGAGAAGGCTAGCGATGACTTCAAAGATCTAGCATCAGTCTAGAGATCTCCCTATGGGACCTTATGGAGAAAAACTGGGATCGCTGAAGCTATTTACGGGTAGAAAAATCTTGAAGAGCGAACGTTACCTTCATTCAAGCTTTGGTTCTTTATTGGTCCCCCGAGACTAAGACTTTTATTTTCCTTGGGGGAATTTCGAGGACGCGCTTTCGGATATACCGCCGTAGGCTTTTCTCCTGATCGAGAAAGAGCGTTTACCTCGCTGCTAGGAAGAGAGGAAGGAACATGAGGCATCCTTCTTTCAGGAGCTCAGACTCCAGTTCGATCGTTAGAAGGAAGGCGAGTGCGGAGGCAAAGTGAATTCTGAACGGTCTGTGCCTGAAACTGAACTCACTTCTTTTTCGATTTATAGATTTATATTAGGCATCCCCAGTTGGGGCTATGGCAGATGGATGAATTTCATTTCATGCATTGCTTCCTACTCATACTTTCACTTTGGCGAATTCCAAGCTATGATCCAAGCAAAAAAGGAGTGGGTTTGAAGTGGATTGACAAGATTCAGCATTGGTCTTTGGAGCGTTATAAAGCGCGCCTTCTAGTCCAAGGTTTCACTAAAGCATTTCTTTCTCATAAACAACTGCAAAAGAACCCCAGCGAAATCAGAGGCCTCCGTCTGCACTTTCAAAAGACTTGGCCACATCCGTCAAGTATCCTGCTGCGCGCTAAGCAATAATCCGTCTCTCGAATTCTGACACCAACCTTCTCATAGGTGGAACACACTGCCGACAGATTCGTCATGGCTTCCTAACTCAATCCCTGAACCCCACAAAGGCAAAGTAAAAGCAAAACATTAGATCAAGAGATTGCTTCCAAGGCATCGGCATCTTTTCTCTAGGCCCAGATCCTTTTGTTGTTTTCGATAGTCTGTAGATAGTGCCTGAAACACCAGTAAGAAAGGCATTTATACCCCCGGAAAGGAGACCTGAGAAATAACATAAATAATGGCAATATGGAAAGCTCACACCAAAAACGAGGTCTTTCGACTTACTTGGTGGCTCTTCCACGGGTCAAAGCGGGATGATCGTTCTACCGCCTTGAGGTTTTGAATGAGGGGCCTTTACACTTATAAGTTAGCTTCAACTCAAAAAGGGACGGAAAGCTTCGGGCTGAGAGATGAGAATAAGTGCCACGGCTCGAGTTGCAAGCATAGACTCAGGAGGTGCTGTCCTGGGCTATCCAACAGATTGGACCAGGATTTGCTGGTTCGAGATGAGAAACTGAACCTTGTGGTCCAGTTAGTCCTGACGCGTCTCCGAAAGNTTAAAATGCGGCAGATTACCGACTATCGAGACGAAGAAGAGGAAATCCGCAACATATCCAAACTTCGAAAAACTTTTCGGTAAGGCTGAAGATGTCACCATCGAGAGGGTGATTGCAATACTAAACCGGAAACGTGGTTTAGACAAGGAAATTCGACTCAAGATGGCTTGCCTTGTCCTTGTTGATGGGATTCTTCTTCCAACTGTCCACTATCCCCGAGTCAAAGTTGTCAAAGAGCACGCTGAAATGACCGACGACCTAGAGTCTTTCTTAGAATATCCATGGGGGAGATTGTCGTACGACATGATGATGACATCCATCAAGGAAAGGGATCTATCTAAACTCGTAAAAGCAAACTTCTCAGTGCAAGGATTAATTATTGCTCTGCAGTTTGTTGTACTTGAAGCAGTACCAGCAATTGGTGATTGTATCAACCCAACTGGAAGCGTAGAGAGCGATATGGAAGACGATGATTTTTTGCCCCAACAACGCCAAGCTTTTCAACTAAAACTCAACCATGCTCGAGACATCGATGAGGCGTGTAAGGTAACATGGTTATTCAATAATATGGTGGACTTTAATTTTCGTTAATTATATTGCCATTGCATAGTCTTATAGTAGGCTAAAAATTTAACCTCTCGTATAACGTTATTATAGTGCTAACATAACAATACACGAGACGTAGCTCGAATTGTTGGTACTGTAATACTGTTTATTCATTTTGATGGTTATCTATATTGTTGGGTATATTGTAGGTAACTCAAACCAAGTTATCTATTGTAAACCAACTTACCTTGAAATATATTTATTGTTAAGTTGGTTATCACAATAACTATGTTAAATTTGCAAATCATGTTAATGTGTTGTTGATTTGGTTAACACAATTTCCATGGCAAATTTGGAGGAGCATGTTAGTTATTTTATTTTATCCCTTGAAACTTGACGTATAACTTAGTACTGTGTTAACTGAGAGTCGAAAAAAGGTTTTTTTTTGTGTGTAGTACGCTATTCAATTAGTTAAACTGAAAACCAAGTTACCGTCTAACCTATTTATGAATAAGTTGGTTATCACAATAACTATGTTAAATTTTGTGAAATCAAGTTCATATGTTGTTGATTTAGTTAACACAATTACTACCATTTCAAATTTGCAGGACCATGTTTACAATATCATTCGGCCCGACATAGAGTTTGACCATGATGACGAAAATCTCAGTTGGGCGGATGATGCTGTAGACCCAAAGGTGGATAACATGCTCAAACTTATATCCGAAGGATTCAAATTCAGCAGTGAAATGTTTGTGGGGGGAAGTAAGCCATCTGAGATAGCCGCGCCAGCCAAGTCGAGAAGAGGCACCAGCGGAAGAAAAGTCGCAGGCAGGAGAGGGAAAGGTAAAGAGAGAGACATCGGATCAACTACATCAAACCCCGAAGATTCCGCGTTGATAGAAATGATTGAAGCGAAACTATGCGAGCATGACATTATCCAGCAGGGATCATTTGCTACACTACTTGCTGAGAACAACAAGGTTCTAACCGCCTTCCTTACTAAGTGGCTGACGGACAACACAGTTATCGAGGAGCAAGTGATAACACGCTCAGATTCTCCTCAGCCAACCACTGATGGGGAAACCGATTCTGAAGGGTATAAGGAAAATGAGACTGTACCTGGCGACCACCATGAAGGTGCCTATCCTTCATCCCCTCTAAACAACAATTTCAACACAAATGGCGGTGCAACTATAGAAGAAATTGTCTCATTTTACTCTACAGATAACATTCGAGTAAGGATAAAGCTCTTGACATTTTAACACCTTGCTAATCACAAAATGTGGAAGCTAACATGTTGTCTTCTAATTTGTAACTAAACATAATGAAGGAGGATCCATCTCAGAAGTTGTAGAACCAGGTCCAACCAAACAGACGGGCACAGCTGCACCAGTGAAACAAACTACGAGGGAACCGGTTAGATCGAATTGTTAAAATTAATAAATTATGATAATGTAGGCAATTACAGCTTTACTTAGTATGTCTACTCTCAAACCAGGCTTTGGAGGAGGATGCATTGGAGGCAGGCAAGTGCGATTTTATTGCTTCTGCGGACCAACTTTACCATCTTAATGACCCAACAGTAAGTCCCAGTTAACTGAGCTCTCTTAATTAAAAGTTAAGATCAGAAAACTTAGGTAACTTTTAACTATGTCCAATCATAAAACAATGTCAAATTAGTTTACCATCACAAACCAAGTTAAATTTGAATACAAAGGCAGCTGGAAACTAGTGAATGATAAATTAGTTATCTATTAACGTAGTGTTCTGTAATACTCGCTAAAGTAGTAGTCGCTAACAATACTGCCGAGACAACTCCTTCTTCATTTATGTGGTTGACAGATCCAAATGTTGGGTAGTGTCATCAATCCCACAGACGCTACTAAAGTTTTTGAGACTGAAGCAAGGCCAAACGAAAAGACTGCAGAAGAGCTTGTTTCGGTAATCTTCCTTTTCACGTAAAACATTGTTGACAATTTGGTTATCAAGATAACCATTTCCTATCAATGTGTGTGGTAGATTCAACCTGTTGGTAATGTCAACAAACCACTATATGCCAATATGGCAGAAGATTCTAAAGGAATGGGAAACCCAAGCATAGCTGAAGTAATATAGGCGGTAACACCTTGAGTCCCCTGTAATTATGTTTCACGCCAACCCAGAATATTCACTATTGAGATTTACTGAAAATAAAATCTACCATTATCTGTTATTGTACGGTTCAGATTAATCCAATGGTCGGCGGAAGATAACGTTTTTTTCTGAAGATATGTATTGTATGTATCTTAACAGACATCGCTTTAAATTATATATGCATCCTCTCTCACTCTCTCATATAGGGGTATAATAGTCTACATTTGAAACCGAAACTTCTACTTATCTAATTTCCTTTTATGTCTTACCATTCTCTTAATTAATACATATTCCGTTAATGTTCACCCAATTTGTCCTAAAAATTATTCTCAATACATTTTGTTTTTCATATGCCTAAGATTTTTTTTATATATTGTGTTGACAACTTGTCAATAATACTATTAGTGACGCAAAATATAATTATTAAATACAGGAATAAGCACAATGCAAAATATAATTTTTATCCAATGATGAACCAGAATCCAGGTTAAGTAATTAGATTAAAATCTACTCTATCGTTAAAATATTCGAATCCCTTCAAAATCTGAGGTATCTACTCTATCTTAACGTCTTCAGCCGGTCATATCTTAACTTCAGATAAGATAAATTATTAGATATACTCAGATTGTTAATATATCTGTTCGAATATACCTTGGCTACTAGAATAGAAAAGACGGGACAAGGTCGTCTAAATTCATTAGCAAACAAGTCTTGATTTTAAAAATACAAATTTTGAGATCTAAAATTCATTGTTAGATAAATTTATACTATTAAATAGAGACATTTTTGTGTCCAAATAGGAAAACATTAATATTAAGTTATTTTTTATTCGGATAATTACTATTCTCGTCGCCAAACATGTCAATTTAATGTCATATTAATTAAAAATATTTTATTTTATATTTTAATTTAATTCCGAAAATTAAATTATTAATTTAGATTATTTTGAATTTTCTTAAATATAAGTTAGATTATTTACCAAAAATTAAAAAAATTCAGTTATTATNTGCCGAGACAACTCCTTCTTCATTTATGTGGTTGACAGATCCAAATGTTGGGTAGTGTCATCAATCCCACAGACGCTACTAAAGTTTTTGAGACTGAAGCAAGGCCAAACGAAAAGACTGCAGAAGAGCTTGTTTCGGTAATCTTCCTTTTCACGTAAAACATTGTTGACAATTTGGTTATCAAGATAACCATTTCCTATCAATGTGTGTGGTAGATTCAACCTGTTGGTAATGTCAACAAACCACTATATGCCAATATGGCAGAAGATTCTAAAGGAATGGGAAACCCAAGCATAGCTGAAGTGATTCCTCAGGTAACCAACTTATTTTAATGTTTTTGTTAACCTATTATTCTAGTATGTTTACGTACCCGAACATTATTTTGGTGCCTTTACGCCTCCCAATGATAGCAATGATAAATTAGGTTGTCATTTAACGTAGTGTTCTGTTATTCATGCATTATTTGTTGTTAACAATATTATCGAGATAACTCCATCGACGTTGAACACATCTAATTATATGAGTATTTATCTGTTAGGAGGAGGCCCCAGAAGGCAAACATGGTGACGAAGAACCAATTGGATCTGAAGTTCCGAAAGAGGTAAAATTGAAATAGCATTTGGAAACCCGTTAAATAGCATTGCTATCAGTATAGTAAACCCCTATTTATCAGGTCATCGTTGACGAGAATGCTGTAAAAACGGCGATTCCACCTGATGCTACGAGGAAAAGCAAACGGCTAAGGACTGTTTCAACAAGACTAGATGAACGTTTCCTATGTGACAAAAAGATTAAGACTCTGATTGGACACGAAACTACGGCGGATATTGAGAAGGCACGAAGACTGGAAGAGAAGGTTCGAATGGCAATTAATAGCGTGAAAAGGTAAAGATACTATCTAAGCAATACATCAATTGCATTGCTTTATCATATTTGCTCGCTAATTGTTGACATATTTTTGTAGATCCTTAAATCTTGGTAATTTGATTACGATATCCGCGAAAGAGTTTACATACCTGTTGGAAAGACATTCAAACACCCCAGCCAAGGTCAAAACAAAACTCACCATTAAATTCTTACTTTTAAAGTCAATATATTATTTAATTTATAAAACTTTGAATAGGTCATGGACGCACTTCTTAAGTTTTCTCGTCACATGCTGAGGATGGACATGGAAGATGGCGAAGGACTTAGGGTCGATGTTCTTGATTCGAAGTTTGTAGCCCAGCTAACGAAACTCTACCCAAAGTTCACCAAATCCGCAAACCGAGATTCATTCCAATTCAACAAGGTGGTAGTAGACTTGCTAACGGGTGTAGATGAACCTGATCGTGTCCAGCTATATGCGGAGGCTGACTACTTGTACCTACCATTCAACTTTGACCAGCGACACTGGGTTGCACTTGCTGTAGATCTTAAAGGGAAGAAAATTGAAGTTTTGGACTGCAACGTGGCCCTCACTAACGACAACAGGCTTATTAATGAACTGCAGCCGATTGCCACAATGCTCCCTTATCTCTTTAAACAAGTTGCTGCAAACGTCGAGATGAGCCAGGTCGAGTTCTCCCCATTCTCCATTGAAAGAGTGAGTGGTATCCATCAAGTAACCTATCCCCACGATGCTGGTATCTTTTCCATCTTCCTTATTCAAACGCATGCCATTGGTGGTGTAGAAGCTTCCAGAGAGTTTGAGGTGGCGTTATTGGAAACTGAGACCAAGAAACTACTATATGCGTTAATTAACCATTACTCTGTGTAGTGGTTGTCATAATTTCACCATCAGGTGTCCCAAAACAAAACGTTATTCTAATGTGTTTGTGTCTATTCGGTTGGATTGTGTTACATTTGTGTTGGTAGTTTTTGTTTGTATCGGAGATTATGTGTAATGTACTATATCTCGTATTGCATGTTATATGTTCAGACCTATACTAATCTAGTTGACTATGAGTTCCAACATGCTGTAACTTGGATAGCGTGCTAATTTTGTTATCGAGTAATTCCTGCTAACTTTGTTATCGAATAAACATATATTAAACGGTAATATAAATATCAATTAATACTCTTAACTTTACAAAGTACCTTACCCGTTTAATTTGTACCTTATTAGCATTTACAGAAATGAGTTGCATTGTTCATATTTTTTTATCCAAAACTTTAAAGGTCTCACTAACTACACAACTCACGCTTTTATGATAAAAACCCTTAGGTCAATGTTAACCATGTTAGAACTCAACCATAACTCAAGCACTTGACCAACACCACAGACTAACATTATATTACAAAGATTGTTATTGATAGTACAAGGATTCTTTCGGATATTACAATGTTTGTTTTCCAGTACAATAAGTTTGAGTTATGACCCAATCGACGACTAACGCGGGCAGAAGGGGCATCATCAAACTTAATTCATACAACTTTGGTCATAATTAAGTGATCGCTATATACACACCAAAAGGGGATCACTGGGACAAAACATCCCTTCACACACCATTCACATCACTATTCCACACCACCTTGTGAATGGACTTCATTTTGCCGCTATTTACACCAAAAAGTTCTACATCATTGCACGATCTTCCTAAGGGCCCTAAAAACATGAGAATGAATTTGGAAAAAGTTAACCGATTATTGTTTGGGTCAACGATAGCGTTAATACATATAGTGATATAATGTATTCATACCGGTATTGGCCCTTTACAGGTTGAGCGGTTATGACCACGGCCACGGCATCGAGTGCATCTACGCCCGGGAACGCGCTGTTTGACGACAGAGATACGTAACCACTCAAATCAACATAAGTTAGCTACAAACATATTTAACACAATAATATATATACCTTTACCTTGAATTCACCTCTTGAGAAAATACGACTCTTCTTAGGACGACCAGGAGGTCGTCGTACATTCGGAGGTCCTAATCTCACCCTGCCGACTTCATTAGTAGTATGTTCGAGTGTGTCCATATCAGGAATTGGCATTATCATTGTTGTGTACGCCAACCTACGGTATTCGACTCTGTAATGGACACCAACAAGACTATCCACGCGTAACCCTTCCTGTATAGCAGCTGCTACAGCGTGTTCGCAAGGGATACCGAGCAGCTGAAATTCCCTGCACGTGCATGACTGCTCCCAAATATGCACAGCGAATGCCACATCCTTGGCGTCGCGAACTTCATATACCCCGTCGCCTATCTTCATAACAAAATATCTCGAAGATTTGTTGAAGTTGTTGATGATCATTTCCTTTACTTTTGGATCGACAACATCGTCGTCACTGTTTGCTGCTTCACGCCTAAGAGCAAACCAAGAAACCAGTGTTGTTCGTATGGTCTCGAGAATGGAGATAATTGGGAAATCGCGCGCCATTGAAAGAACGTTGTTAAGTGACTCCGAGATATTGCTCGTCATGACATTGTATCTCTCCCCAACAAAATGCGACCGAGTCCAATGATCGAAGCCAATGTTGGTTAAGTACTCTGCGCACGCCCCGTTAATAGCTCTAATCCCCTCAAAAATCCTATCAAACTCACTTAAACGGAATGCACGAGCTGCTTGGGACGTCATATAACTCAACGTCTCAGATTTGAAATGTGAAACAACATTCCGTTGCAGGTGTACAATACATGCTGCGTGGGAGGACATTGGATACACCTAAAAACAACACAATAAGATTACCCTGATAACCAGCAAATTTTAAATATTAACGTATAACAAAATTATGTAATAACTTTTATTTACACAACGAGATAACTTATATTTAAAAACCTTACCTTACGAATTGCAGCGTAGATTGATGAATGGCGATCCGAGACGAACACCAAATCAGGTTCGTCATGCACTATTTCTTGAAGCTTTAGGAGGAACCACTCCCATGCATCATCATTTTCGCTATTGACAACAGCGAACCCCAGCGGAAACACTTGAAAATTTCCGTCTTGTGCACTTGCGGCGAGTAGACATCCGCCGTAACGATTACGGAGATGTGTGCCGTCTATAACAATAACCTTTCGCATGTACTGATATCCTCTTGCGCATGCATTCAAGGAGAAGAACAAGTATTTGAAACGCTCCACACCTACCGCATCGGTCTCTGTCTTCAGCCCAACAACAGAGTTTGGATTCGATTTAAGCAATAAGTTGAAATATGCCGGAACCAATGCGTAACTCCCCATAGTTGATCCCAATGATTTGTCCATTGCTATTTCCCGGGCTCTCCATGCTTTCCAATAGCTTATGTGCAGACTGAATTCTTGCCTACACAAGCGCCGGAGTTCACACGCTCGTGGGCCTCTTCCTTCTACTCCATATTTTGACCGCATCAAATCACCTATTACGGCAGTTGAAGCCTGGCGGTGGAAGTTCCCCCTCGCATCTACGCTGCATGTGTGATCAAGTTTAGCACTACGTATCTCATAGCGGCTGCTCTCCTCTATACGGGTTGCGTAAACCCTCCATGGACATGTGTCGCCAACGCACACCACAATGATAACGTTTGGGCAAGATCGTGCATAGCGGAAATGAAACTTATGATTAATAGCGTGAATTGCCAACTTCAATTTGCAATCCTCCTTGTTCTTAAAAATACGGCCAACGAAGATTTCGTCACCCTCGTAGTCAACATCGTGCAATGCTCGCTCTAACTCATCTGGTAAGATGATTGTTAACATAACAATACTAATTGTTAGCAAGATAATATTAATTGTAAGCAGGAAAATACAAATTGTTAGCAAGATAATACTTTTCAATTAGTTACCTTCATCAATTGGGTCATCAAAATATGGAGGTGCATCACGTTCGTGCATTACAGGATTCACTCGTGCTTCAGGCACTGGGGCTTGATGATCGTCCAAACGAATTAGAGGCCTAACAGAAGACCCAATCATAGGAACTACTTGTGGGAAATCCCCCATGATTTCATTTCCTCTTTCAAAACCCCCTTGAACCCGTCTTGTCACAGCCGTCCGCACTGCCGGTAAGTTTACAATACCAACCGCGTTTCCAAACCATGGAAGCACATGCGGTTCCATATTGTCTCCTGCCCCACAATCGCAACATAATTAGTTAGATATAAAACCACAACCAAATCACAGGAAAACGATTTGAAATGTCGTACTTTACCTATCAACGAAATGGCGGTGTTGTTTTGGTCTTCACATTCTTCCATTAGGTCATCAGATGAGTAACAGTATCCTCTAGTAAGGCTGTTAACAGACCCTGTAGAGGATGCAGACAAGTTAACAGATAACACAGGTTGTTGGGTCGATAACAAATTTCCAGTGACAAAAGCACCGGCTAGCGTCAGCTGCAGAGCGCTTTCAACGATCGATGTAGGTTCAATAGAGATTCGACGGGAGTCATCATCCACAACGACCTTATCGATGGCCTCTACATCACGAACCATCGAAGTTGTTTGCGAGATAAAATTATCCTTTTGCTCCCCATGATAAGTTTCATTCATTACAAGTCCTCCATGGAAATACCTCCATAGCTGAGGCAAATCAATGGTCATTGGTCCTTGGCCTGAACCGGAACCGTTGTCACCTTACACATGCAACAGATATGTAAGTTAATAAATTATTACTACCAATATACTATCACATATAAGGTTAAAGGTGCGATACATACGTAGTACTGTTATAGGAGACGGGTTAACACTTCTTGTTGTTTCGGTATCTGAGTTAGCTGGACAATATACAAATATAGTATAACACATCTGGTTAGCGTGTTTTCTGAGTTATGTAGACAACAATAGAAATAACAGTTAACTACACTTTAATTATTTTGCACTGTCATCAGTCTGAATAGAATCTAACCCAAATCCATTGTTGGCGGGATAACACTTCTTGTTGTCCCGGATGAATTACCTACAAAACAACAGAATTAGCTTTTACTTGCGGTCAAATGTTTAAACAGTCCAATCTTCTCAGCATTTTCAGTATATAGAAACAAACCTAAACTAGTTGTTAGCGGGATAACACATCTAGTTAACGTATCATCTGAGTTTTAAAGGCAACAAAAAAAACAGTTAACTACACTTTTGATTTTTGCACTGTAAACCCTTCTCAATTTTTCGAATAAGAACTAACCCAAATCCGTTGTTTTCTGGGTAAGTCTTTCAGTTGTCTCGTTATTCGAGTTACCTGGATAACACGAAAAAGTATAGTTAACTTCAACAAATCAGTTTACTTATTTGCACTTCTCAATATATGACCGACCTGTACGGGAACTACTGCCACGCTCTAGCCTTTGCCTACCCAATTCCACGTTGGTCGAGTATGAGTTAACATTCCTCTCCGTACCCATTGGGATTACTCGCGCCCGAAGAATAACCTCTTCAAGGTCTGCGCGGATGGCCAAGAACAAGGCAGCATCTTCATCATCTACAAGGTTAATTGGAGATGCCTTTTTCCAATCCGGGCCTAGCATCCAGTGCGGCCATTGGTAGGTTATTTCAACTTCGTCCCCTGGATGTAGACGGAGGTTGTTTTTCACGGCGTTCTCTATTGTTCTGAAATCATCTTTTTCTTTTAGTGTCAGAACATAGTTAAACCCAATTAAGTCAGGTATGTGGTCCCATTTCCCGTCGAAATCTTTAACCCATCTGCCACGAATCAATCGCACTTCAAGCGACATGTCCTACAGCAAAATACAGAGCACAGACATGCTCCATGAGCATAAGAAACAAACAATATTACTGGCCATAGAAAACTGATAATCTAAAAAACATTTATAGTTTACCGTTTACTTCCTTGTAGGGCTCACCAAGCGTTTATTCCCAAAATAATTTAGTGCACGAGGACAGATGTAGTAAATACTCTTGATTGGGTAAATCTCTCTGTAAATTTTTCTTTGCTCAGTTATGGAGAAAACTCAACTACCGCCATTAATATAGGCGGTAACACCTTGAGTCCCCTGTAATTATGTTTCACGCCAACCCAGAATATTCACTATTGAAATTTACTGAAAATAAAATCTACCATTATTTGTTATTGTACGGTTCAGATTAATCCAATGGTCGGCGGAAGATAACGTTTTTTTCCGAAGATATGTATTGTATGTATCTTAACAGATAGCGCTTTAAATTATATCTGCATCCTCTCTCACTCTCTCATATAGGGGTATAATAGTCTACATTTGAAATCGAAACTTCTACTTATCTAATTTCCTTTTATGTCTTACCATTCTCTTAATTAATACATCTTCCGTTAATATTCACCCAATTTGTCCTTTAGATTAAACAAAGTAGATAGAGGATTTTGCTGGTGGCCAGCCAAAGTCTTTCTTAACAGTCAGTTAGTTTCTACATCGCCAAATTTTCTCTTGCTGTCTTTCTGAATTTTCTTTGATAATTTCTAGACAATTTAGTATTCAACCAAATTTACATATATTATCTTAATTTCCGCATTTTCAACAAAAGGCCCAGAGGCTTTTTGATATTCTCACGAGGAATCTTGTGCTTGGATAGTTGTTTTTGTAATCATCCTTTAGGCCCAGACCCGATCCGACATTTGACCCGGCTTGTCTTTCACAGCTCACCTAACATGGCAGGTTTGACCCGCCACGTCAGCGTCTCTCTCAACCGTTTTTTGCGCCGTTTCAGCTTAACAACCCCGCGAAAGAAGCTGATCCATAACGGGAAACTCTTGAGAGGCTCGGCCAAACACGACACCATCTCCGCCGTGATTTCTCCTGAAGACGGACGTAATTCCGCCTCGGGGGAGACGCACCGCGCTGCCATCCGCAGCAATCGAAGATTCGTTCCCATGAAAACGCCCGATCCTCCGCCGCAGATTTCTCCGATCTTCCCCTCTTCGATCAGCGGAATCGTCCAGTCTACTATCGACGCCGGCGAGCGAGAGACGTCGATGACTTTTCTGCAGCTGACGATCTCCAACAAAACGACGCCGTAACTGTAAATATCAGTCTTCGTGCTCAGTTCATCCGGAGACGTGTAACTCGGATCTAGGTACCCGATGGTGCCTGCCGGCGCCGGTTTCGTCTTATCGGCTAAGTCCACGGCGAGTCCGAAATCCGCAAGCTTCGGTTCCCAGTTCAAATCGAACAGAATGTTTTCGGATTTGATGTCACGGTGGAGGACGGCCTGTTCATGGAGGAAGTGAACGGCACGAGCGATCTGGAGGGCGATCTCGATGCGTTTGAGCCACGTTGGAGGAGGAGATGTGGACACGTGTAATAACTGATGCAACGATCCGTTTGGCATGAACTCGACCACCATGAGCCTTTTCTCGGCATGGCCAAGAAAGCTCAAGACGTGTGGGCTACAAGGCAGCGACGACATAACACTGATCTCGTTTTCTAGTTTCTTCATTTGTTCTGATTTCTTGAAAAGTGGTGAGGATGGTGACGGAGACAAAGATGGTGTCTTTATGGCTACGACTCTGTGACGTTTGTCGTCTTCTTGGTGAAGAAGAAGAAGGCCTTGGTAAACATAACCGTGGCTTCCTTTGCCGATGAGCCGCGAAGGAGAGAATCCATCGGTGGCCTTAACAAGCGTCTCGTAATCAAACTTTTTTGGGACCGAAAGAAAGTAAGAAAAGAAATGGTTTTACCATATAGACAAAGTTAAATCAAAATTGACAAAATGGGGCCTATTAAGTTGTACACTTTAAAACAGACAAAACAAAAACAAGGATGTAGAGAGATTCTGGATGAAAGAAGAAAAAACAGAATTAATTATTGTCTAACAATTTATGTATTATACGAAATAAAGTGAGAAAAGTGAGAAACATGATACGAATAAGCAAGTAGATAAACAAATGAAAAACATGTAGTTCCCTAAGAAAAAATAAATAAATAAATACCTCTTTAGTTCCCTGTCCAACGGCAGCGATATTCTTCCGATCAGTAACTTGACGTATCACTTGAAACAGATTTTGCTTATCGTCTTCAATAGTCAAGTTTTGTTTCTCGGTCTCGTAAATCGGTGTCGTTGTGATCTCGCCGTTCTTCAAACGAAATTTTGTCGCTCGCGAGAACCAACGACTTCTCGTCTTCTTCTTCTTCTTCTCTTGACCGGTTTCTACCATTGGTTTGTCTAAGTGTATTTTTCGTGAGATCCCTAAACAACGAAGAAAATAGGAAGACGAAGAGCATAATCTCTCTCTCGCTTTCCTCTCGGGTTTGCCCATTGAAGTTGAACTTGAATCCAAGGATCGAGAAATGGAATATTAGATCGGAGTCTGAGAATTTATATAACCATGATTCTGAACAGTTGGATTTTATCCCATTTTTAAATATTTATTAGAATAGTTTGTGTTCGTGTTAGCACGCTTTCGGAAATGCGATGAATAGAGTTATTTATATAGTAAGTTTCCAAGTATTCGAAGTATTTAGGTCGTGCCTTAGAAGTTGAATAGAGTATTTTTGTATCTTGTTTTTTTAATAGGCAAATTTCTTTCATTGATTTCAAATCAGAAATACAAAATGTCATTGTAAATTATTAAATAGGCAAAAATATGCGTTTGAAAACGATAAACAGTAANATGTCCAGCATAGGCTCTGTCTTTTAGTTTCAAGCGTTGGATGAGAGGCTGGGTGAGCTCGATTGAGGAATCGTTGGACAGATTCAACAGTCGGTTGGGCTTCTTATGCTTATGTGATTCCTGTCGCTGAATGAAAACTCACTATAGAGGAAGCCAAGATCTTGTGACTCTGATACCATGAAAGCGGATTCAAAACAAACATATATTCATGCTCAAAAGAGCATTATTGAGATAGATATTGAAACTGAAAATGGATAGCTCCTTAGAGAGCTTTATTAATTGCTGAAATTAAAAGAGAAAGAGGAATGAATTTACGTTGTCTTCAAGAACACAAAGGTTTCGATTTTATCATAAAAATGGAGAAGGAGAGTTTTTTTTCAACTGTCGAAGGTTAGATTCTCCCAAAGTCTCACCACAACACTTATATAGAAAAGACAATAGCAAAGAAAACCTAGTTACACATGGGCTTGTGTTGGGCTGATTGTGTGGATTTCAATACGCGTTACAGCCGCAAAGCTTCTGGTCGGCTTCGGCTCTTGTAACCGCTAGTAGTTAGGAAAGTGCCGCACAGAGATTACTAACCGGTCGTAGTTTTTTCTCCCATTTTCCGTATGTTCCTCACCGGAATTTCTAAACTCCGGTTCTTTTGCGTCTCTTCCCGACGTTGTAGATCTTTTATCCGATACCCTTTTGGTTTAATGAAATATAATATTTTAATTAGAAAAAAAAAGAATGAAGAACCAATTTTTTTTTCTTTTTTTTGAAAGAATGTAAAATTATTGATCCAAAAAAACTGTTTTACAACATGTGCGACGTATGAGTTTATGAAATTATAGAAACCTAATAAGATTATACAAACCGATAATTGATTAATATTTAAGAATCATCTAGTTGTGAACCATCGTATTAGACCGTCTTCAAGCACGTTAATCCTTTTGTTTCGAATTGTAAGGATTCTGTTCCGAATGGTTTTGTCTATGAGTCTGATGATTTGAGTCGTAGGTAATGGCTTTTCTCCATGTCTACGAAGGTTTCGTTCCCTCCATATGATGTGAACGGTTGCCTGAAAAGCATACTGAATCAAAAATAGTGTGGTAGTGTCTTGTGTTTCATCCAAAAGGATTTGTACAAGGTCAGGCCACGTCGTAGAAAATCGAGCTTGCAGAATTCCTCCCATTAAAACTCGCTAGACCTCTACCGAATAAGGACATGAGAAGAATAAATGGTTCCTTGTTTCCAAAGGTAATTGGCAGAAAATACATGTCGGGTCAGGTCTGGAGGTCCATACCATCATACGATCGCCCGTTGACAATCTATCATGAAAGGCTAGCCATATGCAAAAGGAGAATTTCGGTGTAGCAAATGAGAACCATACCCCTTTACTCCAATTTACCTTAGGTTTTGCTCCTTTGATTTGATCCCATGTTTCTTTTGAAGAGAATCGGTTTCTGAACTTGTTTTTCCTCCCTCTCTATAGGGCTTTATCCTCCCCACTTAGACCCCTAGTTTTTTGATCTTCGATGATTTTTTCGATATTATTAAGCATGCTAGGTCGGCAATTTAGTATAGCCGAGTTAACCGTTGATGAAGAACCAATTTAAAGATGAGAAAACTGTTTAACCACCATTTATCCGCAGCACATAATGCAGAAACAATTGATAAAATATTGTAAATTCGATAACTGCTAGCAATTAAGCATTCACGCGCCCAAAAAGAGCAAACATCATCCATAATACCATCACCATCATCATGATCATCACCATTTTACATACAAAGTGAAGCAAATAAAATAATAAAAAAGAGAGGCTATTAAGATCGGAGTTCAAAGGGAAAGGAGCGACGTTTAGCACTCTGAGAATTATAGTCAACGCATGTTCTCTCTCCGTCGGACATATCTGGTTCTGTCATGGTACTTTGGTTTATCCGAGCTTCTTTGAGTCGTTAACTCCGTCATCCTCCTCTGTCTCTCCGGTGGCCGCGGAACTACTTCCCCGTTCACAAACAACTCAGCTGCAATTGCAAAAAAACATTAACGAAAGACTTGATGAGCAAATTATATAGAATCAGCGCAAAAACGTTCGATATACATTAGCCAGATAATCACTTGCTAACTTCAATCATTCATACGCATGAACCATAATATAATTACATATATTGTTCTCAAAAAGAGTATTAAATCGTAAGTTGGAAAAATTGGCCAAGTATTCCAATCACGCATATTTTTGTTTCCCAACTATTGAGAGCGCAAATTAAATTCCCCAAGTTTGCATTGACTTTGCAAATTTAGGCTTGAAAAAGGTCAACATTCAAGCCTAAATTTGCAACAACAATGCACACTCGGGGATTAAATTTGCGCCCTCGATAGTTGAGAACCAATTTCCCATGAACAATGCATCATTAAGGAGTGACATCAAAGAAATGATCAGTGATACATAACTTTTTGTGAAATGCAGATGCACTAACCTCCGTAATCTTTGTACTCTGGATCAACATAAGAGTCCGGAAGCACGAACAGAACACCAGGGATTCCTGAAACTCACAAGAACCAAGAAGCATCAATTTACAATAATACAATCACATCATCTCACTCACAATCACACATCCAGTGACCTAACTTGCGTGTTCAAAAAAGAGAGATTACCTTCCAGTTTGTTTGATGTCTCCTCATCAATCTCACAGCCAAACCCAAAATACCTCTCGCAAGAAACATTGTAGATCTTCCTCTTAGCTTCTTCCTCACTGATAAACAAAACAACAGTCACAGTGCAAATGTTATAGTGAACTAATAGAGGAAAGACGAATTCTAACGAAGAAGATTGTAGGAAATGGAGAAAAAGAAAAAACTTTACCTGCCGACGATTTTGGCTAGGGTTTGAACATAGCAATCGATCATTTGCTGTCGATTAGCGTTTTCCCCGCCGGGCTTGTCCATGACGATAAGCCAATGCTCGTAGTCGCAACCGGGGAATAGCGGCGCCATTTCAGTAGGTGGTCGGTCGCTGAAATTCGATCCGGATTTGAGCGGCGAGTACGATCCACCGGATCTATCCATCCGGGTCCGGATCGTCGTGAGACGGTTCGTAGCGGGGATGAATCCGACGGCGTGGAACAGCGTCGGCGAGGATCGGCGGGAGATAAGGTTAGAAGGAAGAGGAGAAGGAGAGGCGGCTCTGGAGGTTGAGAAGAAACGATTCGCTATGCGTGAGGCGGTGGAGCGGGATAGGATTTTCGCCATTGAGACTGGTGCGCTTTCACGGCGATGGTCGGCGATGACGAGACTAGGGTTTAAGGATCCGAGGTTTTTTTTTCTTTCTGTTTAAAAAGAGAAAGGGCCTAAAACAAATTGGACTTGCAGTTTGTAATGGGCTTTATCATCTCTAAATATGAGGCTCATCAAACAGCATGTGGACATGACAATGCTATGCCAGGATAAATTATCGGAACCGAAAGAACTGAACTGAATTAAGAGGAACCAAATCGAACCGGATAGTTATAAGGAAAAAAAGCTTAAAAATATATGAATTTTACAAAATTTGGATGAAAAATACACTAACTATTTTGGCACCCAGAAAAATATACAGACTAATTTTGGTACCTATTTTAATATTCCAACTTTCAAAATTCGTAGGTTTAACACCGATTTCATCAGTCCCATTAATCCGTAAAACGGATGTTAGAAAACGCCGTTTAGACTAAAAAAACGTGGGTTTTTCACTGTTGAAAAGACTACTGTTACCTTTGGCTTATTTTCCCCCAAATAAATATCCAAATGGTTCATCATTTAAAATATTTTGGATATTTGAACAAAATCGAAACTAAACCGATATCCGAATGGGTACCCGAAAATATCAAAAATACAATTATATACACAAAATATTAGGTGTATAGGTATATTTAAACTTGAGATAACTAAATTACTCAAAATTATAATTATAAACCGTGATATTTTAGTTTTTCAGGTATTTTGGGTAGTTCGAGTAAAAGTATCGGATAGTTTAGTTATATTTTCTAAGTATTTTGGATAGTTCGGGTAGGTTGGGTAAAAATATTTGAACCGAATCGGATCCGAACTGATATCCAAAAATATTTCGGATCCAATGTGCGTGGTTCTTCACTTTAGGAACCAAACCAACCTGAAACCAAAATACCCGAACCGGAACATAACTTATTTATCTTCAGTTCCAATATGGTTCCTAAACACCTATATCCAAACTATCTGAAGCCCGAAAAACCCGAACTGAACTGAACCGAATACCCGAATGCCCAGCCCTAGCTTCGATTGCAGCAAGTAATTAAGATGGGATCTTCTATCTCCATGTAAATGTATTCGACTAGTCTAAACAGTGTTTGGCAGAAAACCTAGTCTCCATAGCGTTAGCCTTATAACAATCAAACACTAGAGCCATCTTAACTATTGGTAATCTTTGTTCAAATTTTTATTAAACGTATATTTAATATGTAAAAATATATATTTTTAATAAAATATAGACCTCAATTTGTTTTCTTAAAATTTTCTTAATTTTTTTAAAAAAATATCGTCAAAATTTTCTTAATTTTGTTTTTATTTAATAGATCCTCTTCGACCGTTTTACTTGCACGTGCTAAAAGACAGCTATGCCATTTAACCACCAAAAAACACAAAGGAGAACGTTAATCACTTTGACACACACTAACAAGATGGGATAGGACCTAAATATGGGCAGGTCGATCCGACCCAAAATTTCCTCAAACCTTCAAGCTATATAAACTTCTCTAACTGGAGAGAGAGAGAGGGGGAAGAAAAAGGAAATACAAGAAGAGCGAGAAGAGACAAGATGAGAGAAAAAGAGACGGGATGATTGAGGAGATACAATCACTAAGAGAGAGAGAGAGAGATAGAGAGAGAGGCAAGGCAAACAAAATCATTGGAGACTAAGGAATGATCACTTAAAAGACCAAGGATACACCGAAAGAAGAGAAGGGTTGAACCTTCCACCATCGAGCCACCTTAGGGAAGTAGACTAAGGAATGAAATCATGAGATCCGTAATAATCTCACATGTTCGTATGAGAATTCCAAGCCCACTTCGATTTCTTCCTTTAATCCCTTCCACCAAAAATTATATCGGGTTTAGACCTCTTCCGATAAAGGTTCAAAACTCTAACCCCTATATTTTTCCTGAAAACAAGCTTTCTATCCAGTCACATTGAACTCTTTTGACATGAGCGTCGAGGAATCCATGGGAAAACAAATCCTTGTGTCCTCCCGGAGACTTTTTTGATATTTTTGTGGACGCACAATTCATAATCGATTAAACAAACATCTGAAACCATTTAAAGGAGATGCCTACAAAAAGAGTGGAATCGAGGAGACCAAACCCTAAGAATGATGCATAAGGCTAATTACATCACTTTTGTCGATGAAAAAACCAAGTTGGTCGAGCTACATTGAAGATGTTCGAGAGAACCTTCACCAACTGGCCACCCAATTGGTCCATTCCTCGACCAGCCGCCAAACGGTACATTGATGGAATCGACGGTCAAGATTGGGGTACGAAGGATGGGCGGTTTTGGAAAAGAGGACACATTCACCGGGAAAAGAGTGGTCCGAGAAAGAATCAAGAACAAACCCAACTGCGATCCAAGAGATGATCGAGGAAAAGAGTAGGATTTCGGGTATGGAACACACATCCAAGATAGGAACGAATGGCCGTGGGAATTTTGGTGAAAAAGTGGAAATCGGACCAAAAGTGATCGGGATCGACCACGGTGTTCGAGTTCTTGTCTAGACATCGACATAACTAATCGGACGGGTCACCGGCAAGCGGTTATAGCTGATGGGATCTGAATACGCGATCAACCAAAGCCAACCGCTATCTACTACGGTCCGAGATAAGGATTGATGGCGCGACGCGTAGAGCATGAATGGGATCCATGGAACTGGTCGAGAAAGAACCGTTCATCATCCAAATGGGTCATGACTTGGGATTATAGCCAGACATGATCCATATGTGATCATTATCTTGACTAGGTGGTCAGGATTATAGTCATACATGATTCGGGTGTGATCAATGTCTTGTCTATGGGCGATCGCAAAAAGGGATGGTCGGATCATCGAAGGGTCACAAACCATCGGGAAATGATCATAGTCGATCGAGCGATCCTAAGAGGACGACCCGGAATCGGAACATCGGTAAAGAATCATGGTCGATCGAACGAATCCTAAGAGAAAGACCCCAAATAAGACTATGGGAAAGGATTATGGCCGAATGGACAATCCAAAGTGCATGACCCATGACCAGACCAATGATACAAAAAGGGCGGATTGGACTAGGCGAGAGAAAGAATCAGACAGTCATTTTGGTAAAGGGAATCTCTGATCAAAACTTAGTCATGCGAGGATGGTTGGTTGAATGAATTGGTAACAACGGGGATTGGTTGTATCAAATGGAACTCGGCGGTTCGGCTGAGTGATAAGCAACATACACAACATTGGTGCACGAGCCGGGTAGAACATGCACGCATTGGTGATCCGATATAAGTGATTCTCTAACGGCCACTTAGCTATGTGGGGATGGTTGGTTGAATGAATAAGTACCAAATAGAAGGGTTTTATTCGTAAGAGTCCGTACACAGACCGAGATGAATTCGGCAAAGAACATAGACTGAATGGATCGACCAGAATGCAGATCAATGGGCAACCGAACACGCAAAATGAGCTAAAGTAAGTGCACTACCGTGGAAGGATATGGTTAGTGGCTTGCCTAGTTTTAGACAGAATGTTCTAGGGAAATAGATAATAGATGCATAAGAATGCATGATTTGGCCAAGTCTATGATCGATCCATAAACCAAACGGATGTCAATGAGACTGTCCGGAGGTAAGAATGATCTGACCGGACAATTAAATAAAGAAATGTTTAAATAGAATTTTTTTACGATGCATAATATTTAGAAGGACAAACAGATCTAAGCTTGAAATGACTAGGAAAAGTCATAGGAAAGGTTTGTTGGAATTTGCCTCGTAGAAGTGATTAAATTAGAAATGGTTTAAAACCAGGAGGTTCAACCGGGAAATGGCCTGACCATGGAACGCATCATCCGCGACCTAGGAAGGCTGAGACGGGGTGTTTTAGTTTTCATTACTGGTTTTATTATATTATCTATGTATGTTTCAACGATTTTGTGCATTTAGAGGTATTTTTTCGTATTTGTAGTGTTTAGAGTCTGTAAAGGTCGAAACGTCAAAATGGAAAATTGAAAAAAGAGTAATAAATTACAATTATGTCATTTCCACCAAGTAAAAAGGATCAACCAAGCGCATAAAGCAGATTGTTTTACTCGTTTAAGGCCTTCCCATGGATGGAATGAGCTGAAATTTGGAGTCAAGGTATCATTTGGAGTTAGATTTCATATAGAATTGGTTTCAAGTCATTTAGATATGTGGTTAAGAAGATGTCTCCAATTTACTGAAAACATGTAGGTCTGGCACGCAAGAGAAGCATGTGCAGGAAAAGCACCAGGAGGGATCGGCCCATGAGGCTTTGGGTCGGAAGCTTTTCTTCACCACTTGGTGAAAATCCTAAAAGTTCCTCGGCCCGTGATATCGATATGGGGCAACCCTTCCATACCCTATGCAACTCCATTTCGAAGGCAATTTTCCTTTTTCGACCTTTTTGAAATCCTAGTCGGCCGTAACACTATATATACTTGTTTTTAGCCTCTTGTTAGATACAAATCCATAGATCACCCTCATAATAAATACCATACACAGTTTATACCATTGGTTACTCAATTTTGTCATAGAGAGAAGGTTTATCACCCTTTGTTCAAGGATTTTGGTTTGATATTTTCTCACCCCTTCTTCTTTTTATAAAGTAATGAGTTTTTACTTATCTCGGTATGTTGTTACTTTAATTATGTCTGAGTAATTCACTTGTTAGGTTGTGGGTTCTTCAATGATTCTATGACATGTAAATTGATATCGATTTCTAAAAGGGTTTACCTATTGGTTCTTCACATTTATTTGTGCGCATTGCTGATTGCTTAGTTGGCCATCTAATGATCAGATTATAGGTTGCTCCAAAAGCTTATTATATTGTCTGATCTAATATTTGGTAAGCAATACGTCGTAACCTTCGAAAGTTGAGTGATAGAACAAATTAATACATTCTTTCTTCTTGCAATAACCATCAAAATTTGAGTCTATTAGGTTGTTAAAGCATAGTAATCGGAGTTACGAAAGTGGAATGATTATGCCTTCGTGTTTTGAGTTCAAGTACGGATCTTATCAAAATCCTATTTGCCGATTATCTATTTCATGTTTATGTGTCTTTGCAAATTTCCTATTGCCTAACGTTTTTTTTTACTGTTGTATCTTCTTATTTACTTTGGTGCCATTGATCTACAACACCTTTATATTATTGTCTTAGCTTAACTCTTGCCTTACAAATTCGTAGTATATTATATGTTATCTCTAGTGGATTTAACCCTTAAGTACTATTGTGTTTGCATGTGCACTTACAAATTTATTTCAATGTTAAAACCTGACCCACACATGCATACAATTTTAAGATATAAGTTGTTTGTCCAATCCACAAGATTTTTCTTCTTCCATAAAAGTATAAATCTTAACCCTAAGTTTTTTTATCAATATATGTTTAACGAAAACCGATTTTTTCGCCTCAAATCAAAGATTCAATGATGAAAACATGTTATGATTTTTGGAATTGGATATGATGTAGGAATTGTTGGGGTCGGTTTTCACCCACTCGAGATGAATTACTAAAAACGACTAAGTAAAAGAAGAAGGTCGAGCCAAACCAAACCGAACCAAGCCGGAGAGGACAAATCTCAGTCCGACCCGACCTGGTTTACCTCGCCTCGGACCGACCTGGTTCTCCTCGCCTCGGACCAACCCGGTTCGCCTCGCCTCAAATCGACCGAGCTAGAAGGGAAAAGGGCCGAGCCCATGAGGGAGGGAAGTATCGTGGGCCGAGCTGAGTCTTTCGTGGGGCAAGGATAGAGCTTAACGAGCCGCAGCGAGGTCATCAAGAAATAAATATTATGGGCCGAGCCGTAGGTCCATTAGACGACCCAAGTCACCATTCGCCTTAGAAGACGATTCAAGTCAGCGGCCGCGCAAAGAAAAAAGGAAATATTTCGAGAATATTTTTTGAGATCTTCGCTTAGGCGGTCTACGAACTTTGTATAAATTGAAGTCGAAATCATTCATAACAAGGACAAGTTTTACATAGCATAAATACTTAGCAAAATCGCATAAACACATCTTTGTACGAAAAGCTTATCGAATTAGCAATAAGACCATCTTTGGATCTTTGTTCTCGTGTTTCGATCTTAGAATTTTATGTTCCCTCTAAATTCCTTACTAAATTTTCAGTTGTGCGAGTTTCGACTTCCATAGAAACTCAAAGTTCTTGGAAAAGAGTTGTGATTTGATGGTATTTTCAATGTTTTGAAAACAGGAGAACAATTGTGTTCTAGTATTGGTGTTGTATAACTCATTGTGACCCTTCATTACCTCCTCAATAATCCTCAAGGTAAGATCATTTATGATGTTGGTTATCATATATATTGGTTATTACTTTTGTGATATTCTTTTTTTAGTGTCATTGTGACCATTTGTTACATCTTCCCATGTTGTGTCTAGATCGTCAAAGTCCTCCCAAAAGGTTGATGATAGAGACGCATATCCAAACAATGCAAGAGTTAACATTAAGTTTCCCTCCCAATGGTCGAGCCGCCTATTTATGCTCACCAAAATACTGGCATTAGCACTTTATTTGACGAACAAACCCCACGAATCAATCAATTTTAAAAATCCATCTCAAACATATTGATTATATTCATATGTTTATTTTCAATATAATAATGTTTATATTCATTTAATAACTTGTTTGTATATTTCAATTTTAAATTTTTGTTCAATATTGATGTATCTAACTCGTGTTTCAACAAAAGTTTCAGTATAAATGTATTAAACTAGTGTTTTTAAAAATAAAAAAATCAAGTACAAATGTATTAAACTAGGTAAGACTTATCTATCTAGACACTCAACCGTCTTCTTTTCTTTTCTGATGTAAGTAAATAAAATATCATCTTAATTTAATATTAAATATCTTTTATATCTTCGTATGATTAAACAATAGTAATATTTTATGAATTTTGATTTAATTTGTTTCGCATATAACAAATTTCAATTAGTTGGTATTTAGTCCACAAATTTTGGTTCATATGTCGTTAGTATGCTAATTAAGTGCTAATTTATTGCAAGTTAGATGATCGAAGCTAGGGAAAATTAAAGTTGGCATGTAGAAAGTTAATCACAACTTGGTTTAAGGGAAAAAACAAGTTCATATTGAAAACATACTGTAACATGTCAAAAAGGGAAGCAAATTATTGAAAACCTTTTGGCGAGTCAAAGCAAAGTCTAAACAATAACAATATGAAAGAGTCCAAAGTTGGCTAAGTTGATAATGCTTCAAGTAGTTCATATTTCATCAGCGTAACCACTCCAGATTGTGTAACCAGCAGCTTCTCGATCACCACCGCGGGTCTCCGGTCAATGCCAATGACATTTTGGGAGTTATAATAACTATCAACAACGTAAAAAAAAACTTATTCTACATAAGAAAATAAACGATCTATACCTGAGTTTGTCAGGTTGATGGTAAGTTTGGAAGACTCCTCCGAAGAGATATCAACAATGAGCATTTTAAGTTGCCAAATTCATAATCATGAGAAATATTCTGAAATGAAAAAAATTAAAAAGGGTGAGAAAGAAAAACATGAAGATTCATTCATCCGCAATAACAAATGTCTTTACCTCGTTGAGCTTCTCGTTAACAGTAAAAACAAAGTTCTCATTTTTCTCAGAGAGCTCATCAGAGGTGTTTGGGAGATAGTGGTTTTGATAACTATAAATGAAAAACCATGCATGTTTTAGATTTAGACTTAAACATATATTCAAAGTTTCTCACACATGAAATGATAAATATGCACTCACTTATTATCAAACGCATAGTGCATAATTAAGCTCATTGGATCATTGTGGACATATAATGTCTTCTTTGCATATTTCACATTATCAGCATTCAAAACTCCATAATGCATTGTGGCCTCAATAATCATGAAAACATCAACTTGAAAATTGAAACAAATAAATACTCAAATATTTTGATAAAATCTCAAAAGAAACCTCACACCAACATTATATATACTTTTGTCATGTAACTACAAAAGACACTAAACTAGTGGATTTTCATAAAGACACTACTAACAATTCAAAACCATTATGGTACACAGTGATCTAAGTTTTAGTTCCTTGTTGAACTTGCCTTTTTCTTTTAATGCACATGTGTATTCCCCGACGTGAAAGCAACATAAAAATTACCAATTTTACAAATTTACAAATGTCAAATTAACAAAAGAAACTCTAACATATAATAATAATTAAGTTATATTTGAAGACATAACTTTTAGTAGATGACACTAATGTTCAAAAAAATTGTTAGGCGGTAGCAAAATGCTCGATAGGGGACTAGCGCCTAGGCGAATTAGTCGGGGCCTACGCAGGGCCTAGGTGTTAACGAATTATTTATTTATTTATTACATATATTATTCTTAGATAATATATTTTTATACCAAAAGTCATATATATATATATATAACAAAGTTAAGAAACTATGAGAGACTATGTGATCAAAAATATTAAAGCAATTTACAAGACTGATACAGTAAATAAAATCAACAAGAATAAAAAGAAAAAAAAAACAGAGATAGAAACATGATTGAAACATGATAAACGAGCCCAAATAGAATAAATATTAAACAAATGGTTGAGGATAGAGAAGAATGATCAAAGTCAAACTAACTTTTTTTTTTTAACGCTTGAACTTTATTTCTTAGATAAACCAAACGGAGGAATACAAAAGCTGGCGGGACACGATACCCCAGAGAAAGAGCCGGCGAAGCAAGTTACCCCGGAAACAAAACCGGCGGGATTGGATACCCCCGGAGCCAAGCATAAGAACACAGAAAAAAAAACAAAACAAAAATTATGTCGAACAAACACACATGAATTGTTAAATTTCTCACTAAACATTCCTTCACAATAGCCAACACATCTCGAGATCGGAAGGAACGAAAGACAACACCGAAAAACGCCATCGAATCTGATCTTCAAATCTGCTCGTCCTCACCTGAGATTTAAGTGTCTTCATAAGTTTGGATACTTGATTAACCTTAGGTCGGCAAGACGGAACCTCGATCGAAGGTCTTGAAACCGCCATATATGCCTCTGTCGGAGATAATGGTAAGAAAATACCAAGAACCGGTGGAAAGGAACCAAGAACATAATATATCTAGCCCAAATCTGTTCGTAATAGCGATTGGAGGAAGCTAAAACAAGCCGCCTTAACCGGATCACCACCCCATGAGAGAATGAAGATGACGTTGGGCGTACGGTTGAAAGGCCGAAGAGATAGCTAGCGAAGCTGCAAGGAGTGCAAGTAACAAAACCACAATCCAAGACAAAGAAAGACAACCCCTTTTGAAAATCTAGATCTAGATCCAAAAAAAGATTGAAAATCACACAACCCAGAAATAAAGACAAACAAACAAGCAAATAACGGACCAACAACGGATCTATATAAGCCTCCAACTGTTTTAGTGTATTTTTCAACTTTTTGTTTTTCATGAATGCACCGAGCTCGACAATTGGCACAAGACACCAGCTCCAAAATTCAGACGGAAATGTTGTTCTGCAATAAAAACAATCGAGTAATATGTTGTTTGATGCTGAAGAATTGTGAAGGACCTCTGTGTGAAAGATTGTTGGAATTGACAACATTAAAAATAATTGGACGGAAGAAAACTGTAAATTTAAAATATATAGTAACAAAGAATTGAATTTGGGTGACGAGACTTACAATAAGGAATGAGAAAACAACAAGAATTAAGAAATCTACTATTGTAAGTTTAAAGTTTTTCATTTTGTTTAATGATTTGTGTTCCTTGTTATATTTTAAGTTTTTGCTTTCGTAACTTATGTCATTTGTTTGTAGGTTATCATTTTACTTTTATTGTAATATGTTGTAATATGAATGTTTGAGTAGATGATACTTTAATAGTTTATGTTATGCACAACATGATTTATGTTCAAACGTGTCCATATAGACTATCAGTGAGAAACCATGTTTAATTTGCCGAGTTTTTTCTTTTTTTTCTTTAATTCTATTCAAAAATTTGTGAAAAAAATTTAATGAATTAGATAGGTTTGCCTTTTGGATTCGTGAAAAGTTTCAAGTACATGTTTGATTAGTATGTGAATAAAATAATGAGTTTGATTATGAGAATCTCCTCATTCTGGTTTGTTAGATTTACTAAATAGTTTATGACACATACAAAACATATTTTTATGTATAAAATTCATATGTATGTAAACAAAGAGTCCTTATAACTTTACTTCACTTCATTTCAGTTCAAACACAAAACTCACAAGTCTAATTTTTTTTTATCAACGTTCTATATTTTTCATTAAAGATGAATGAAAGCATTGACTAATTCACATTATAGAGAAGTTGAGGTATTGGGTTAAGGCAACATTATTTGGTAATATGTTGAACAAAATTTGGTGAGTAAACACCGAAAGACAACATAAATGTTCCAAATTGTTTACTCTTCATAGACGATTGATGTTGCTAGATGGTTCATGCTTTTTAGCTGAATAACTAAAAACCGTTTCATCATTTGAGTCTTGTTGTTTGAAATAAGTCTTTAAATATTGCTTCACCTTTTGAATCTTTTTTGTGTTGTTAAGATCACATTTTGTATTGTGCTGTTCGTATTAGTACTAAATATAAATTCCAAAGCTCTTCACTTTTATAAACGATGTATATTGTTGATTTATGATTTTACCTAATTTATATAAGTTGATTTATGTGGATGGTTTGTGTGTTAAGCTGAATTATAAGTTATTCATATAGTAGACATAAGACAATATATTTTCACCTTTGTTTTTTTTTTGTTGGGAGTTTTTTTGCTTAATCTTGTGATTTCAAGAACAATGGATTGAAGATTGATTGAAATTGTTTGATTGAACATCTTAATCATAAGATAATAGTATATGTATATAAAATGGTATTGATGTGCATGACAATTTAATTTTAGATAATGGAAGATCAAATTTGCTTGGTGGAAAAATATATACTTCAACAAACAACAAAGATTGGACTCACAGTGAAAGAAATATAGAATAAATATTTTATGCAAAAGATTAGGTGTACAAATAATGAAATTTATTATATGAAATATCAACATGGGAAAAACGTGGCCGTATTCAAGCCATATGAAGAAGAAACACTTCGTCGTGGTGAATATAAGAAATGCGATAAAGCGGACCGAGAGTTGGCGCAATCCTTTTAGATCATCCAATGGCGGGGAAGAAGAGGGATTGGGATGTGTACCTCCGACAACCATGGTGCGTATCAAGAATTTTAACAGAGTCATAAGAAAATAATGGGATATGGATTCGCTTCAAAAGTACATCCCGAATCAACAATGGAAGAAAAAAAAAGTGTTTGCTATCGATCAAGTTCAAAGATTGAGCTTGATCGATATGCGTTTTGGGAATAATGATAGACACATGGGAAATATTTTGAATTCGAACATAAATGATACAAATTTGATCCCGATTGATCACAGAGAGTGTTTTCCTAAAGAGGTATCTCTAATTTCTTTCTTTTTATTATTGTTCGGTAAAGTTAAGTTTGTGATATATTAATGGTTTTTGTTATGCATAACATAGTTTATGTTAAGATGTGTCCATATAGATTATAAGTGAGAACCCACCTTTAGTTTGACGGGTATCTTTGTTTTTTTTTTTCCATTCTAGACAAATTTTTGTAAAGAAAGTTTAGTGAATCGGAGATGTTACTTTTTTGGGGTGTGAGAAATTTTGAATACCTATTTCATTAATTTGCGAATAAGACAATATGTTTTATTCCATCTTAGCATCATGCTATATTTTTATGAATGTTGAATTAGCATTTGCTAATTTTAGTCATTTTTCAAACTAATGATGAATCATTAAAAATCTTTGTTGTTTTTTTTTTCCAGTTCAAAGTAAGTGTCATAAAAATAGAAATCTTAACCCAAAGCCTTTTATCAATATATGGTTAATGAAAATTGACATTCTTTTGCCTCAAATCAAAGATGCAATGCTGAAAATGTGTATTGTTTTTTTTTTTTTGAAATTAGATATGATGTAGAAACTAAAACTTCTTTCAAGAGAGTTGATATTTGATGGTATATTCAATGTTTTGAAAACAGCAGAACATTTGTATTCTAGTATCATTGTTGTATAACTTATTATGACTATTTATTACATCTTCAAGTAAAGATCCTTTATGATGTTGGTTATCAAATTGGTTATTTATTTTTAGGGTCTTTGCTACCCTTTATTACGGTTTCCCATATTGTTGTCTATAGATCTTCAAAGTTCTCCTGAAGGCGATGATAGAGTAGCATATCCAAACAATACAAGAATTAACGTTAAATTTGCATCCCTATGGTCGAGCCGCATACTTATTCGGGCTCAACACTTTAGCTACACATATAGTTAAAGCTTGTCTAACAAAAATCTCAATACAAGGTAAAACGGTATAACCATCAATGTGATCCGGGATATTTACACACCCAATCAAACTCATGTCAATTTCGAGGTCAAATATCCCGAGAAAGAGATTAACTATTGGCCAAGTTTTAAAGCTACTGACCTAAGATATCAAGTTTTCACAACACAAAGATCCACAATCCATAAAAGAGGAAACTAACAATAAAACACACTCTGCAAATGAGGAAATATGACAATTGTCCAACAAACTAGGAAAAAACAGAGAAACCGCAAGAGAGGAACATAATGAAGACTCATAGATCCAAAGAAAGGAGTCTAACAATTTCGTTGATATTCTCAGATCTAATTATATCTAATTAGTCACGCAAAAATTAAATTGACATATATTGTATTCCTTTTTGTCACTTTCTTTCTTATTAAAAAAAACATACGATGAATATANCAAAGTTCTCCTGAAGGCGATGATAGAGTAGCATATCCAAACAATACAAGAATTAACGTTAAATTTGCATCCCTATGGTCGAGCCGCCTACTTATTCGGGCTCAACACTTTAGCTACATATATAGTTAAAGCTTGTCTAATAAAAATCTCAATATAAGGTAAAACGGTATAACCATCAATGTGATCCGGGAGATTTACACACCCAATCAAACTCATGTCAATTTCGAGGTCAAATATCCCGAGAAAGAGATTAACTATTGGTCAAGTTTTAAAGTTACTGACCTAAGATATCAAGTTTTCACAACACAAAGATCCACAATCCATAAAGGAGGAAACTAACAATAAAACACACTCTACCAAGGAGGAAATATGACAATTGTCCAACAAACTACGAAAAAACAGAGAAACCGCAAGAGAGGAACATAATGAAGACTCATAGATCCAAAGAAGGAGTCTAACAATTTCGTTGATATTCTCAGATCTAATTATATCTAATTAGTCACGCAAAAATTAAATTGACATATATTGTATTCCTTTTTGTCACTTTCTTTCTTATTAAAAAAAAACATACGATGAATATATATGCGATCAGTTTAAGGACATTAATCAATCAATTATTATTACAATATTATGATATGATTTTTTTTTTTTATTGTTGTGAGAGTTGTGGCTTATGTATGAGCTTTTGTCTTCTAGGGGGCATCAATATGTATATATATATGAGTATAGGTCGGTTAGAGCTTCTCCTCTTTGGACCGGAATGAATTTGGGCGAATCTGGAATATTTTTATAAAAATAAGTCTAGGGATTGATTGATCTTTATGTCAGAAAAAACTTTATAGTCGTTTTGTGATGAAGGATTGGTCAATCCTCTCCTGAGATCAGTTAATCTCTTGGTTTCTTCCCGGACCGGCTTGTCTTCAATAAAATTGGCTACAAACCATCTCCATTTGAAAGGTAGCTTGTGGCTCTATTTTGTCTCCAAATTTGAGTTTGATCCATTGGTAGGAAATCCTTTAACGAATATTAAATTTCTGACGATTCAAAGCTGGCCAAGGCTGAAAATGCTCCTTTTGCCTCATTATGTGTCACTTTTGCATAAATGACTCATTACTATATAAAAACACCAAAAACATCATAAAAGCACCAACACTTTATATAATCCTTATTAAACACATATGAAAACTATAGTAAAATCCAATAAAAAATGAGTATATTAACTCACATGTACTTAGATCTTTGTTTGTCTTTATACAAACAGAAATCGAAGCAAGGATAAAAGGTTTGGAAATTGCAGAAACTGACATATCCTTGGGAACCGTGTTTTGGATTACAACCTCCAGACCACCTAAAACATCGATAAAAACGCGTTATGTTTAACTGATCTAGTCTTAATAAGTTCCATTCTTATTTTGGACTCATGCACTCATTGTTTCTTTGATGATATATGCTAAAAATAATAAAATACTAATTCAAGTTACAAAAAAAAATCTTAATAATCCCAAAAATACGATAGAATTTGACGTTATGATGGAATCGAAATAATAATTACAAAACTTTGATAGAATCAGAAGAAAGGTCAGCGTGATGATGTAATCATAATACAATAAAAATAATAGTTAAAAAGCATGGTGAAATCAGAAGAAAAACTACCAATATAATCGAGTTAAAGCAATGTTGGTATTCTTTTTAATCAAATTTTTTGTTTGGTGAAAAAATGTGAGAGAACCAATTTTTTTATATAGATATGAATAATGATAATCATTTTCCTGTTAAGATTAGTAATTAGTTGCATACTAAGAAGCATGAAATCGCCTGAAAAGCTTTGATTCTTGCTCTGGAATCAGAAGCGGACGCGTTCAAAATCGCTCGGAATCGTAAAAGAATCGCGATTACCAAAAAGTGAAGATTGGAATCGCTGTTGCAGCGCACGATTTGGAGTTGGAAGCGGACTGTTCGGAGATGGAAGCGTTGTTCTTCGTCGCATGCAATTTTTTAAATGAAAAAGATGAAGACTTAAGAGTTTTATTATTTTGTCTTGTGCTTGTGCACGTGATTATTTCCCATGGCTCAAATATTTTAGACTATTAGACCCATTTGTTTCAACAAATATATATCAATAACCTTAATTAAATACATTTAGTCAAAATTAGAAGCTGTAGCATTAGTTAGATTTCTTCTTCTTTTTCGTACGAATGTGAAGTCGTGAAGTAGAAGGTAGAAACAAAGATAAATTACAAATTGATATAGTTGAGTTTTTTAAGTCGTGGTTTTACCTTTTATATAACTACTAGTTCAAATTCAACTACATGCATATTAAATCGATCTAGAATTTTAGAGAGTTAAGAAATCGATACATAATTGGTTTTTGGGAATTCTCATATTGAATAGTGTTTTTTTTTTTAGTGCGATGAAAATTAGATGTTAATCAATTGTTGATAAACGTGTAGTAGTTATAAGTGATACACTCCATTTTCGTTTATAGTAGTTGTTAATGCTGCTATGTTTTTTTTAAGACTAATATATGCACATATCACTTAATCTTCTATATCTTATCATTAAAGATATTTTTGCTAATAAGTCATAATTGATGTGATGTTACGATTAATAGTTTTTGGTTAAATTCTATCAAAAAAAATTCCATAAATATGAACACATCGAAGACGTCCTTTACATCAATTTGGAGGAATTGTAAACAGTGATGAGTCGTCTAATGTTGATGATAAAACACATTTGTGGATCTATGTGAATAAGATGAAAAAGTTGGCTGGAGGAGGATCATGCAGGTTTGAATGCAAATTATGCAATAATTTATATGTTGGATCTCATAGTAGATTCATGGCTCATCGGTTACAAAAGAGAATTAAAGGAACTAAAGGATGCTTAAAAGTAACTCTTCAACAAAGAGCTTACATTAAAAAATTAGTTGATGATTACAAGGAGAGGATAAAACGTGCAGCTCTTAATTAAAGCAGTTCTACTGCCTTCGTCATCAAGGAACGTATCTAGCCGTTTTCTTGATTATGATATGAGCTATGAAGTTCCTAATGAAAATGAATCTAATCCAAAGAAGAGAAAGAGAATGGGTCCTTAGGAAAAAACATTTAAGAATGACGTTAGGGACGCTTCATAGAATGTTCTAAAGTGTTGGAATGATGTAGAATGTTCTACATGGGTAGTTTTTCCTTTAACCTTGCAAGAAATCCTCACTATCGCAACTCATATGTGTGTGCATCACAAATTCCAAGATATGTTCCACCACGATATAATTTACTGAGAACTACACTTCTTCAAAATGAAAAAAAGAACATTCATATGCACTTACAGCCTTTGAAAAACATATGGAAACAAAAAAGAAGTTAGTATATGTAGTGATGGTTGGTCAAGTCCACAACAAATATTGATGATGAGAGTGGTCCAATGATGTTATGGGTGATCAATACTCAAGGTAAAAAAAAATCCGGTGAGATGATTGTAAAGCTGATCATATAATGCATAAAGGTGGTTGGGCATGAGAATGTGGTTCGGATAGTCACTGACAACGCTTCGAATTGTGTAAAATTTGGTGCACTTATTTTAACCAAGTTTCCTACTATCTTTTGGACACCATGTGTGGTTCATACCTTGAATCTTGCTTTGAATAACATATGTGCATCATTACTGAGCACAAGAAATAATAAAGATGTGTATGAAGCTTGTTATTGGATAAAGTCTATAAGTGAAGATGTGAGTTGGATTAAAATTTTCATTATGAACCATGGGATGAAGTTTGTAATGTTCACCGGCATTGTGTCTTAAACTCCTTATAACTGTTTCTACAAGTTTGCTTTCTCTTTTGTTAAGTTAAATTTTACTTATATTTAAAAAAAATTGAAGTATAAGATCATTAAATTTAATTTTCACTGGTTTGCCTCCACGGTTGTAATGTTAAAGAGATTATAAAAAAAACAGGTTGCAACAAATGGTGATCAATCCTAAACAATATGATTATAAAAAAAAGACGGTGTATAGAGAGCATCTTCAGTGAAGAAAAAAACACCAAAACTTCAAACCTTAACATTTAAGTTGTTTGGACAACTATCTTCATCCTCATGTTGCGAAAGGAATTAGAGTACTTACATGTTCATACATTCTGCAACGTGGAACAATACATTCTGCAACAAGAAACAAGATTGTTCCACAAAGAGCTGAAGATTTGGTATTTGTGCACACTAACCTTCATTTTCTATCTAGAAAGAGGTCTGCTTATAAAGAAGGCCCATTCATATGTCGGTGTTGGATGTGACCAATTTGATTCATTGGATGAGATTAATATAGAGAGACTTTGAAGTTTTTTCTCTTGATGAACCGGAGTCGGAAGCGGTTGTGTTTGAAAGAATTAAGGATAAGAGAAGAGTAAACACAGTTATTACCCATAAAACCGTTCAAATATCTGAAAGTTATTGCAAGGGCATTGAAGAGATTTGGCCGAGGGTTTGGAAGAGAGACAGCCTACGATTATCCGAAAGTATTTCAGTTTGCGAAGCTTTAATACTCCCAATGATTGGCGTGTTAGACTCAATGAATGGTTGTTGCCATTAATGGTTTTCGGTCCCCCTAATAACCATTAATGTCTTATGGGTTTTGGAACTAGGAATAGGAATGTTGATAGATAAGAAATTTTGTAGCTGCCACTGTAAGCCTTCTTCCAATAAGCACTTATTAGTTCATCCGCCACTAGCCTATCCACATAAAGGAGGACGGCGACGTGGAGCTCTTCATGGCGGTTCGTGTTGAATACGCCCAAATGACGATTTGCGTGACCATCGGAGCTTACGCAGTAGAACACTATCAATTTCAGCGGCAGTCCGGCTACGATGTTGGGGGTTAGCCTCACGTGTTTGGAGACCCAAGTTTATCTTTGCATGTCCAACCAACTAATTATCCGGGTAATGCTGCCGTTACCATCAAAGTTGAGAAGGATTTGGCTAATACTTCAACACTGTGACTTATTGGGAAGAACTTCTTTCAGCTGGCTGGTTGCCAGCAAGTTCTGGAGGAAATTTTTAACGAGCAAGAGATGGAACTCATTCAGAGAACCGCAATGCCTCTAACCCAATGCTCTCCAAACCGGGGAGATGCAGAAGGTAATAACGAGGGATCATCAACTAGGTCGTCAGACGGGTTTCTCGCGGAGAGCCGAGAGAGACATATGTCAGTTGATGGGATAATCCGGCTTGGCGGCCCGACGGACATCGTGGAGCCTCAATCCAGTCTCGGCACCGAAATTGGAAGTCTCATGTTGATGACACCAGCTCATAGCAGTACTGATTTTGTGCCCCACGTTTATTGTGTTCTAACCCTAGGCCAAAAAATATAAGCTAAACTTGTTGTTGGTACGTTTTTGTAGGCCAAGCGTCTGGTTCACGGACAATTGCTGCCTTGTAAGATTATTTGTGCATTGTTTATATATTATTTTGTAGATCTAATAGTATTGGTAGAGGGCTAACAACAAATTTGGTTCTCGGGCGCAGGGTTGCTCCATCGCCTACCCGCTCATGGTTAATAAGGGAAAGGGGAAGACAACATCTGACGACAACGCCATGGATGCATCTACTGGGCTAGCCATGTGCTCAAGGAATGTTAAAACGTCAGAGCCCTTTCTAAATGCAACATATGACAGTGACTCATCATATGACAGTGACTCATCAGATGACAGTCTTTCTGGTGGTGGCGAGACAGGTAAACTATATTTGCATCTTTACTGTAAAATTTGGACGGTAACTAAATTGTTATCGGTTAACAAAGTGATTAATAATGTGTTTAAGGGGATGCAACGTACAAAGAAGACGAGCTGTTTGTGTGGATGATGTTCAAAGACCAGGATGCTTTTAAACTTCACATGTCCATGTATGCCCTGGCACACAAGTTCTGGTACTACCACAAGTGCTCAACACCCAACATGATGGTCCTTAAGTGCAGCGGCGTAAGGTGTCCATGGCGCGTGTACGCGGTTAGGTTAAGCGCCTATGGGTGGTACCAAGTGAGGAAAGTACGCCCGGATCATCTGTGCACGGTTGATGAAAGAGGCAGATTTTAGAGGCACGCTACAATGGGGGTTATCAGGGGAATGATGCGACGAAGATACCGCGGGAAAGGAAGCGGTCCAAGGCCAAACAATTTGAGGGAGATTGTGCGTGACAGACACGATGTCACAATATCATACTGGAAGGCGTGGAAATCCCGCGATTTGGCCATAGATTCGGCGAAGGGTAAAACTAGCGAATCTTACAAACTACTGCATGCATATCTACAACAACTTGTCGCCGCGAATCCATGGACTATTGCTATGATAGAGACGGAATACCATGAAGGAATTGGTCAGCGATTCAAGTACTTGTTCTTCGCAATGGGCACTTGTATCGAAGAGTTTCCCTGAATGAGAAAAGTGATCGTAGTGGACGGGACACATCTAAGGGGCAAGTACGCGGGGTGTCTCATCACCGCAAGCGCATAGGAGGCTAACTACCAGATTTACCCTTTGGCATGTTGTCGTGGATGGGGAAAATGACAATACATGGATTTGGTTCTTCAGAAAGTTATAGGAGATAGTCCCCGACGAGGATCAACTGGTTCATTTCCGATCGGCACAATTCTATATATCACGGATTACGGAAGGTACATGTTTTGTTAACCTACATGATAATCATGTTGATCGGATAATGGTTGTTTTGGGCGGGCAATATAACATTTAGAGGCGTCTTATATATTGATGGTGCAGGCAAAACTAAATTTAGCCGCGTACGTTCACTGCTTGGGTCTTGTTGCTCTAAAATAGTTAGTAACGAGTTAACGTTTTTGTTGGATGTTAATATAAAATGTATAAGGCCTCATAGTTTTTTGGTGTTTGCATCAGATGTACCTCCGAGCACACCACTGTACGTGCGTGGTGCATTTGCAAAGAAACGTCCAATCGATCTTCAAGAAAAAGCATATCGGCTACTTGATGTCAAAAGCCACGCGTGCCTACCGACTTGCAGATTTCAATGTACACTTCACTGAGATAGCCGGCATTGACCACAATTATGCAGACGACTTAACCATGATTGGGTTCGAGCACTGGGCCCGCTCACACTCAGCGGGGAAACGATACAATTTAATGACGAGCAACATAACCAAGTCCTTAAACGCGGTTCTTACCGATGCACGCGAGTACCAATAATTGCGCTAGTAGAATACATAAGGGAAATCCTTATGGGGTGGTTCACCATCCGGAGAGGTGCTGCCAGTAGTGTCACAAGCAGTCTGCCGCCTAAGATAGAATTTTTGGTGACTAAAAATTTCGAGACATCAACAGGTTCTGACGTCCGTTGTATCAACGAAATGGAGTATGAAGTGCGTGACAAGGAGGGGGTCTCGTACCACGTTGATCTGTGTATGAAGACATGTTCATGATGCTCGTTCCAGATGTTAACCTTTCTGTGTCCGCATGCGGTGGCAGCTACCATTAGGGCAAATGTAAAGGTGGACACGCTAGTGGCGGATGAACTAACAAGTGCTTATTGGAAGAAGGCTTACAGTGGCAGCATATATCATGCGGCTGAGTATCGAGAGGAAAATTTGGTTTTGGAGGGCGTCCCAGAACTACAACTTCAGCCACCATCCACCAGACGCCCTCCGGGACGTCCACGCAAAAAGTGTATCTTCTCACGCGGCGAGTTCAAGGAATATTTTCGTTTATCCGTAATTATTTAGTATGGATCGCTAATAATATTATTGTCGGCTGGTTTGGCGCTGTTGATAATATTACTTTGAAATTCTCTCAGCGTTGGACTTCAGCTCAGCTGAATGTCTGTGGTCGATGTGGTGGCTTGGGCCACAACCGCGCCACTTGCAGGATGCCTATCTAGTAGGGCAACATAAAGGGGGAAGCACTCGGCGTAGGAGGTTTTTTTGTATAAGTCTGGGTTGGGGCAACCAATTTGCAATTATATGTATGTTTATATGCAAAATCCATCGGCAAGACCCCATCGTAGTCCCATAACCAAATGACTCTGTAAAATACTTGGCTTGGGAACTGAAAAAGTTTGCCCCTCTAATGTAAAAAGGTTTGGAAACTCCAAGTTAAGTTTGTTAAGGATTATATTAAGGCAAGTATTTATTATCAATCATAAGTATGTCGTCATTACGAAAATTAACGTCTAACATATTTGTTAGCAAACCAAACTTGTGTTTAACATTGCAATAACAAATAAGGTAACGTTTAACATGTTTATTAGCGCGCTAAACATGAATTTGTATTGATAAAATATAAGGCAACGTCTAACTGTTTTGTTAGCATACTAAACTTATGATTAACAATGCAATGAAATATGGGGTAACGTTTAACATATTTATTAGCACGCTAAACACATATATGCTGGCGTATAAGAAAAATATAGCACCCCTACTTTATAGAGAATGCATATATGAATGAGTCTCTATATGAATATATCTTTAAGTACGAGATTGAGCTGTAGAATAAGGTTGGCCCTTTAGTGCTTTCTAAATGTATTTATCACCACGAAAATATAAGAACGTCTATATGAAAAGGTAACGTTCAATTAATCTGTTAACACTCTAAAAACAACGAGGGCCGAAACACTAAGATATTTATTTGATTCCAATTAAAAGGTTATCAAATTACATTAGCATTACTTGTGATAGTCATGGACGTAGCTGCGTAGCAGAATTCAACATGACCAATGTTCAAAACAACACAAAATGATTGAACAAAAAAGGAGGGGGTTTGGACCGCAGTTTGGGTGATATTACAGCGGCTCCACGAACTCCTCGAATAACAAGACAGCTAGCTTTTGAGACTCTATCGGGAGAACTTCGGGTGTGATGGACATGCAACCATCAAATCTGGCCATGGCGTGCGCTTGAATCAGTAAAATGGTTGACACGGCTGAGTCCGAGCCGTCGAAGTTCTGGGGTATGCCCTTCACCCTCTCTAAGGAATACGGCTTACCAACACAGTCCTGTGGGGCAACCGCCAATGCCTTCGTGATAAGTGGGAGCATCATGGCTATGGGTGCGAGGTCTTTCTTCAAAAGGTTGTCGCTGTAGTAATTATGTGTTGCAGTCGAGGATGTAGATGGAGCAAGCTGGAATGTCGACATAGACCCCTATCCAGTGTTTTTGGTCAACGAAGAAAGGGAAGTACACCTTCTCGATAACCAGCTCTCGTTCATCTTCAAGTCTGAGCTGTCCAAGAAACTCTTCTGCTATTACAAATATGTGCTTGTCCTTGGTCGCAAGCTTCTTGAATCTGGAGTGATGACGCATTATCATGGCGGGAAAACGGGTGTCGAAAAATCGTATTTTACTTGGCCATATCCTCATGGACATGCGCCGCGTGAAGTACATAAGGGCGTCAACAACCTGGGGGGACAAATCCAGGGTCAGATCTGTTAAAAACGTAATTTTGGTAAACATCCTTAATTCGTTAGATCTTTACCTTAGGGAGCATAAGTTTGGTCCGCCCGACAATCTCAGAAATATGTTGGTTAGTGAAAGTGATACCGTCTCCAACTTTGACAACCCTGATACCGTTGCGGTTACGCCGTAATTTAGAAATTTGGATGGGCAACACAAAAATTAGCTTTGTATTATAGTTATAAAGTTTTTACATGTATTTTTTCAGCTACTGGAAGAGTGCATCAAATTTGGCTCCGTAGTTCACCTCTGGGTCAGACCCAAGTATAACAAACTGAGCCGTAGTTAACTTCGTTTTCGCCTTAAAGGCATAGTGATAGTCTTAAAATACAATAGGCTCCGATTTCAGCCTTTTGCTCTTACGCAGCGCCTCACCCTCACCCTCACCCTCCGCAACAGGAGCGTCGTTATCCGCTAATGTAGTAGGTTCAATATGATGGGCCTCCGTGTGAACCTACAATTATTCTAAACTCAATGATTCTTTAATGCTTGATATATGTAATAAATGTGTTACCGATATAGAACCTTTTGGGGGTCGGGGATTGCTAAGGTCTCGCCCACCTCCGAATTACCCCCTGCAGTAGCAAGTGGTGTGGCGACGTTCCCGTCGTTCCACATATTATTAGCTTCCTGTAATAAATAAATTAGCGAAGTTAATTTGAAAGTTAGCATTCTAATATTCTCGTTATGCGGGCGTTACGTTAATTTATTGAATAATAAACCATGTTACCTTAGTCATTAAGGGTTTTAGCAATCCAATGACATCCTTAACTACAACATCGTGAAATCCTAGCGGTGATCGGCGTGTTGCCCCCTCTCCGTCTCTCAACCCATAGCCTTCCGAGGAACACCTTTGGGAACATTATTATTTCGTCTCGGGACTTCTTGGGTGGGAGCTTGTAATGATACAGACTTCTCCAAATACCCGACTATCCCCGCGATAACGGCTTCTGATACTGCCCTCACAACCCCATCTCTCTCTCTAACAACCATGGCTTTCACAGCCAGCACGGCTGCTTTCACCTCGCCAATCTCACCCTTGACTTTTTCAGCTACAAGGTCAGAAATCATGTTCGCGTCTACTGCCACAGAGGATACGCTTGCCGCAGCATCTAGCACCTTATCTTTGGCCTTTCTCTCCTTGGCCAATTTCCGCTCTCCCCTCATACTTGCAAGGTCACCCGCAGATAGACCTCCGGTAAACATCTTTTTCTCGAACTTGAACCCCTCGCCAATCAGCCGGACCATGTTGCTTACGTAATCATCTTCTTCCTCGTCAGACCATCCCAAATCCATGTCCCCATCTAACGGAGGATCTCCAACCGGAATTATAGAAATAACAGGCACCTGTGAAGTTATCACGGTAAAAAAATTATTATCTGCTACTAGAACAAATGGATGACAAATAACTAAATACGCGAATCAGGTATGTTAGTTAGCAAAAACAGGCACATGTGTAGTTATCACGGTAAAAAAATTATTATCTGCTACTAGAACAAATGGATGAAAAATAACTAGATACAAGAATAAGGTATGTTAGTTAGCAAAACAGGCACCTATGAAGTTATCACGGTAAAAACATTATTATCTGCTATTATAACAAATGGATGGCAAAATAACTAGATACGAGAATCAGGTATGTTAATTGTTACTTTAAAAATTGGAGACAATCTGGTGTGTTAGTTAGTAAATAATCGTTACCTCACAAGCCTCATTGATTTCCCTCGCGTGGCCTGGGCTCAGTCCAAGTTTGGGAATGTCCAATTTAGAGGACTTGTTGCCGCTTCGTCCAACATCGTCCTCAGCTTCGTCTTCACCCGGGGCACTGTTTTCCTGGGTTTGTTCGCCATTACTGTCCACTTGCTCACCGGTGTCGTCATCTTCTTTGCCGGAGAAGGAGTCCTCTGCGTTGTCTACCTCAACTACTTCGGTGAGTGCTGGAATAGCTTCCACCATCACTAGCTGAATCGCATGGACAAATCCTTTGAGGGCGACTGTACTCTGAGCGAGTGCGAGTGGGTCTCTCCCCTTTATACTAGAGATGACCAAATCGAATGAAACACTACCCCATGGGTATGCAAAGAAAAAGTCGAGATCTCTTATGAGCTCTGCATGCTCTTTCACGATCTTTGTGTTATGCGACGTCGGGCATAAGACTGCTGATGTCAACGCCAGGCACATGTACTTGACGCGGACTTCCTTGTATGTGACTGTTTTTGTTGGAGCATCTTTATGACGGCATCGACGGTGACTTCATCTAGAGTGCCAAACAATTCGCCCCAGTAAGGCTTCTCTCTAACTGAATTCCTTTTTTTTGCGGCTGGGCTTCGAGAATTTACCACACAGAAGGCCGGTGACTATTGCGAATTTTCGCAACGATACCCTTACCGGATTGCCGGCGAAAAGGAACCAAATTTCGTGTTTCCTCCCCACTCTTAAGAGTTGTGATTANTGGCCTGGGCTCAGTCCAAGTTTGGGAATGTCCAATTTAGAGGACTTGTTGCCGCTTCGTCCAACATCGTCCTCAGCTTCGTCTTCACCCGGGGCACTGTTTTCCTGGGTTTGTTCGCCATTACTGTCCACTTGCTCACCGGTGTCGTCATCTTCTTTGCCGGAGAAGGAGTCCTCTGCGTTGTCTACCTCAACTACTTCGGTGAGTGCTGGAATAGCTTCCACCATCACTAGCTGAATCGCATGGACAAATCCTTTGAGGGCGACTGTACTCTGAGCGAGTGCGAGTGGGTCTCTCCCCTTTATACTAGAGATGACCAAATCGAATGAAACCCTACCCCATGGGTATGCAAAGAAAAAGTCGAGATCTCTTATGAGCTCTGCATGCTCTTTCACGATCTTTGTGTTATGCGACGTCGGGCATAAGATTGCTGATGTCAACACCATGCACACGTACTTGACGCGGACTTCCTTGTCTGTGACTGTTTTTTTTGGAGCATCTTTATGACGGCGTCGACGGTGACTGCATCTAGAGTGCCAAACAATTCGCCCCAGTAAGGCTTCTCTCTAACTGGATTCCTTTTTTTTGCGGCTGGGCTTCGGGAATTTACCACACGGAAGGCCGGTGACTATTGCAAATTTTTGCAACAATACCCTTACCGGATTGCCGGCGAAAAGGAACCAAATTTTGTGTTTCCTCCCCACTCTTAAGAGTTGTGATTAGGAAGTCTCCAAAACTGCCGGAAAATGGGGGCTTCTCCGACTTTGAAATCAACTTAGCGAACAGAGAATTTCTGAGGATCTCTACCTCTTATTCTCGTAATGCAGACATAATGGAATTGATTCTTTTCGCAGTTTGGTAGGTCGTCAGCCGTTCGCCGGCTGGTTCCTCTCCGGCTGCAAAAATTCGCACCGGGAGCAGAAGCGACTGTTGCGGTTCCCGTTTGGGAGAAGGATTAGAGAATCGCGTATACATACGATGGATTAGAATGAACAGTGGAGTAAAAAACAGAGAAGGGTATATCTTACCATGTCTGGCTTTGATTTCGGGTGGCGAAACCCTAATTTTGCGACTGGTTCTGATGCTTGGGTTTTATTTTTTCTTCTTCGACCTTCTTCTGGACAGTTTTTGGGAAACAAACCTTCTTTTGCAAACCCGAGGGGTCGTCGCGCTACGTCATGATGACAACTTAGCGAACAGAGAATTTCTGAGGATCTCTACCTCTTATTCTCGTAATGCAGACATAATGGAATTGATTCTTTTCGCAGTTTGGTAGGTCGTCAGCCGTTCGCCGGCTGGTTCCTCTCCGGCTGCAAAAATTCGCACCGGGAGCAGAAGCGACTGTTGCGGTTCCCGTTTGGGAGAAGGATTAGAGAATCGCGTATACATACGATGGATTAGAATGAACAGTGGAGTAAAAAACAGAGAAGGGTATATCTTACCATGTCTGGCTTTGATTTCGGGTGGCGAAACCCTAATTTTGCGACTGGTTCTGATGCTTGGGTTTTATTTTTTCTTCTTCGACCTTCTTCTGGACAGTTTTTGGGAAACAAACCTTCTTTTGCAAACCCGAGGGGTCGTCGCGCTACGTCATGATGACAACTTTTCCCTCCAATCGAATTTTGTCATATATAATATATTATTAATAATTGTAATATTGTATACATATGTACGTATACACAAAATCGTGTGAAAAATCCACCAAATCTTTGCTATTGATACGAATACAGTAGCTAGGGATAGGGGCAAAAACGGATTTAAAATTTGAATACAGTACGTTGATCAGATTGCCAATTTCTTTTGAATATTTGCTATGGAGTCTAATTTCTCTAACATTTATTCGATTTTATAGTTTCTACTGTTTCTCTTATTTCATTTATTTTCTGATTTTATAGTTTTCATTTAAAAATTCATTTTTTCTTTTTTTTTGTTATTTTATCTTCTTTAAGAAATAATTAATTAACCATAAAAAAAATTATATTATTGCACTACATATATCACGATCCAAATTTACCACATATTGCGATCTGATAAGTTATAATATTTTTGTTCGGATTGGTTTGGTTTTTCTATTTTCAACATCTCTGAGTTGAATTACGGTCTCAAATAATTTATTTTGGTAGTTGCATGGAGGTTTACTGAAACCGGATACAAAATTACAAAACCGGGCTGTTTCCGGTTCAACAATTGACCGAGCAACCGCAATAGAACGGTTAGTAGCAAACCGTGTTCGTTGACTATGCGTATTCATCGTTTTTGTCACGTTCCGGTTACTTTTGTGGCTGAAGATAAATCGAATCAGACATCAGAACGCAAAAGGCAATTAGGGTTTGAGCTTAGAGGAAGAGAAAGAAGAAGAAGAATTTTCGCCATTAAGCTTCCCTTTTAATGGCGACGACGACGACTGTTTCTTCCTTCTCTCTTTCTCTTCCTCAAGTTCTCCGTAATAAACCCACAAACCCTTCCCCGTTCCTTTTCGTTCTTCCTCGATTCAATTCGAGATTTCGAACTCTCACTCTCACTGCTTCCGCCGCAACTTCTTCAAACAATTTCAGCAGTAATCGCGACGATGGCTTCTCTCTCGACGATTTCACTCTCCATTCCGATTCTCGATCTCCTAATCCTTCCAAGGTTTCGACCACTTTTCTTCTTAAACTCTTGTCGATGAGGGTAGTGTGGAATTTGAATTTTGATTTCGTTTTGGTTTTTGTCTCAGAAATGCTTACTTGCAGATCTTATACAAGATATTGAACCATTAGATGTGAGTCTAATTCAAAAAGATGTTCCACTCACAACTTTGGATGCAATGAAGAGAACAATCTCAGGAATGTTGGGGCTTCTTCCATCTGATAGGTTTCAAGTTCATATCGAATCGCTTTGGGAACCTTTGTCAAAGCTATTGGTATCTTCTATGATGACTGGGTAATGTTCATCAATATCATTCATTCGTAATTCGAAGTTTTCGATTTAGTTTTCCATTAGTTGTGGATTACGTTAACAAATTGTGATGCTGTTCTAGCACAATTCTCTCTGCTCTAGTTAGAAATTTATGATCATCAAAAGACCATACTGAGTTATGATCAACCTGAAAGTCAATTAATTTTGTCTTGAAGCATTCATATCTCTTCGAATTCTGCTTTTTCTTTAGGTTTCGATAGGTTCTTTTTATGATTTGAGCTTTTAGCACATAATAGTGGTATATCTTCTGGATTCTCTCTTTGAATGAGAGAGTTCGAATGCGTCTATCTGATTTTTTTGTTACACTCTGCAGGTATACGTTGTGGAATGCTGAATATCGGCTTTTTCTTGAAAAAAACCTTGACATGCATGGTGAAGACTTGGAAAGCCACAATCCAGCAAATACTGAATACGATTTGAAAGGGTCATTTCCTGATGATACAGAACTCGGTGAGCTTTTTGATGAAAATAATGTTTCGTCCACAAAGGATAGCAAAACTCAGAGTCCTTCTGAAATGATTGATAAAGAAGGTTTGGGCAGAGTATCCTCTGAAGCTCAAGAATATATCTTTCGTCTGCAGTCACAATTGTCTTTTGTGAAAAAGGTGCAGTTTCTAATGTAATCATTTATTTCTATCACAAATTTATACATGGTAATAAAAAAGGTCTTCGTACAGATGTCACTGTCCTCGCTAGGAACTTTTCTTGTTTGGTTTTTGTGGATATGGTATGAGTTCTTGCTGTAATTGATCTTTTCATGTAACATGTTATGATGTTTTTGCATTACAGGAATTACAAGAAGTGAGGCGAAAAAACGCTGCTCTTCAAATGCAACAGTTTGTTGGCGAAGAGAAGAATGATTTGCTGGACTATTTAAGATCTTTGCAACCTGAGAAGGTTTGTGTAAAAATCTCTGAAGCCATGTTACAGCTCGTGGGATACTTTTGCTATCCTTCCGGTTCTCTCTGACCATCTAATTTTTTTTTTCTTAACAGGTAGCTGAGTTGTCAGAACCCGCAGCTCCCGAGGTGAAAGAGACAATTCATTCTGTTGTTCATGGTCTTTTGGCAACCCTATCACCGAAGATGCACTCCAAGTTGCCAGCATCAGAAGGTCCACCTACCGAAACAGTAAAAGCGAAAAGTGATGAAGATTGTGCTGAACTTGTAGAGAACACTTCGCTTCAGTTTCAGCCTCTCATCTCACTGACTCGAGACTACCTTGCCCGTCTTCTCTTCTGGTTAGAACTGCCTTTCACTCTCACTCTCTCTCTCTCTCTCCCTCTCGCTTGCTAGGCTTTACATGGATTTCTAATATTTGACTACAGGCACAAATACATCCTCTCAAAAGAAATTTTATTGTGTGTTGGTCCTATTATTCAAGACATTTGATATTAGTGTCTGCTTTCTATTGAAAGGTGCATGCTGTTGGGACACTATCTCAGAGGCTTGGAATATCGAATGGAACTAATGGAGGTTCTGAATTTGACGTGCGATGCGAATGGGTCTGAGAACGTTGCTTGAAGCTATCTTTATATATCTCCAAATTGTCTTACATGCGCGTATCACCGGCCTTTGCATACTTAAACCAGCAAAGTGTGCAAGTGACTGGAAGACAGGCTAGCCCTTCGAGCTTTACATATATATGCAACTTGGATTGGCCTGACTGTTCATGCGCAAGGTAAAATACAACTTAAGAGACTGCTTCTGCTAGAATTAGTTTCGTATTGCAGTATTGTATTATTGGACCTGTAAAGCAATAAAGCTAAGTTTAATTGTATTTGGGAATATACTCGTTTGGTCATTAAGTATATGAAGGAATGAAATGTGAGTGTTCTTTTTAGGCCTGGGCATAATACCCGTACCCGAAGTAGCAAACCGAACCCGACCCGAAGAAGAGGAATTGAACCCGATATCCGATCGGTTTCTAAATTCTAAACCCGAAAAACTGAAACCGAATCCGAACCGAACCCGAAACCCGAATGGATATCCGAATACCCAAAATACATATATATATCCAAAATATTAATAATATTTAGATTTGATAATCTAAAATTACAATTATAAATCTAAAGATATGAGTTAATTTTATACCAAAATGATTGAAAGACCCAAAATAACCAAAATATATGAAATTTTTAGTTATATTTGTTAAAATTTGACCNATATATATATATATATGTATATATATTATCTTTTTTTACAAAAAGACATGAAAACAACATCATTTTATTTGGAAATTTTTTAAAATGTATAACATAAGCGCAAGAGTCATTTAATCATTGTCTATTGTAGTCAATTTTTCCTGCTAAATCTTTTTTTTTGTTCTGAACCACGTTTACAGAACTTAACGCATTTTGCGAATTTTTTTCTACATTCTGCTTCTTAGCAGGGCAATCTCGTCTATAATAGCCCTTCTTACCACAACTAAAGTAGCTTTTTTCTTACCGACCTTTGATTTTGATGTCTTTGCTACTACCAGTCCATCTGTTTGCAGGCCCGTCTCTACTTTTGTATGAGCTTTGGGCAACAAAAATTTTTTTTGCCCTTTTTCAAATAAAATTTTGTTTTTTTTTAGTGTTTTGGGCCTTTTTTCTTAAAGAATTTTTTTTAAAAAAATTTGGACCCATGGCAAATGCCCATATTGCCATGGGTGAGAGCCGGGCCTGTCTGTTTGCTTCTCTTCCCCTCGGCTGATTGTAAGTCACATACAATCTATCACCTTGAGATTTATTGACTGCACCAATATTCGACCGTCGTTCATGATGAGATAGTAACGAAGACGGAATTGTTTCAAGCTTTATAGTCCCTTTGTCGACTGTAAGAAATGTCAATAAGTTCTAATACTAAGGAGGTAGAGAACATAACAAGATCATGGCATTATTTCGTCCTCAATTTTTACATCCACGTGCTCTAGATATCACCGATGATTTGACTGAATTTGTTAACTTGTGAAACAAGATCTCCAATTTCAGACATCTACCACTCGTACAACCTCTACTTGAGATACAATTTGCTAGACAATGGTTTCAACATATACATTTTCTCTAATTTATCCTGGATATGTTTGCAAGTTGTGAGATTCATCACATGAGTGTAATATCGACTGACATACACATATGAATCGTTGAAACTGCCATGATCTTGCATCTCGTTCCAACCATCATGCCTGACTGCTTCTGGTTTTGTCTTCAACAACGCCTTCTTTATCCCCCCGTCAGCAGATCTTCAACTCGCCGCTACCAAAGACCCAAGTTTTCGTTCCTATCGAACTTAGGAACATCGAACTTTAGGCACTCCCTCTAGCCATCGCTCATATTTTCGCAACCTGTCTCTGATACGAGTTGTTGTGAAATCGGAAGAAAAAGAACAAGAAGAATTAGAAACCTAAAGAAAAAATGAATTGAGGGAAATACTCGTCTATGGTTTCTTTTCATTAATGTGTGAATAATGTTTACAAACCCTAAAGACACATATTTATAGTGCCAAAAAAAAACCTGATACAAGTAAAAATGGAAATAAGTTTTATTTTTAAATTTTAACCCTAACATTTACTCATTTTTAACCCTAACCCCAAAAAAAATGGTTTGATCGTTCCAGTTCTCTAGAGATATGAATAACAAACTAACGTAGCGGAAGCTTTAATGGATGAAATAGTAATCCGTTGATTCTGAGAATATCCGGAAAACTAGGATAATCGCAAGATTATTCGTTTAGTCTGATAATACCCAAATAAACCAAGATTTCTTTATGTGGACATCGTACCAGCAAGCCCACGTGATGACGACATCAAGCCCATGATGGGAATACTACCACTTTGGGAATGGACTGTTCTGTGCGTACGTTAGGCTTAGATCATGTTCCTATTGGCGACAGCGGGACCGTTCTTGTTGTAGGGACAGTAGCCCCTAAGCTACAAGATCAAAAGGAAGCAGAATCGATCGATGCCAAAGCAGAATCGATCGATGCCACAGAAAAATCGATCGATGTAAATGAACCATCGATCGATGCAGAGGAAGCTGTAGAAGAAGAATCGATCGATGCAGGAGGGTCATCGATCGATGCAGAAGCACAACCGATCGACCGCATCCCCCGTACAAACGGTGATCCAAACGAGAGCCATCGACCGGCAGGACAGCAGCCAAACGATAGCCGACCCAAGCTAAGCTTACCCGAGCTACGCTCCCATCAACTGACCACCGAGCTTAACGGTGGAGTTCCCACTGAACTCGACCACTTTCACATCGGCAACAAAGTTACCCGATCTGTTTTAAACGTTGCCGAGACGATCTCAGTTTTAGCCGAGACGAAGTCAAACCTTGTCGAGACGATTTCAGTTTCAGCCAAGACAACACCAAACGTAGCCGAGAACTTCAGTTTTAGCTGAGACAATTCAAACGATTGCCGACCCGAGCTACGCTACGATAGCCGACCCAAGCTATACTTCCATCAACTGACCGCTGAGCTTAACGATGGAGTTCCCACTGAACTCGACCACTTTCACCGACCAACCAGTTATGAAGAAGAGGTTAGTCAAGCCAAAATCACTCTGGCTCGATTTGAATCAAGGCTTACCAAATTGAGCCAAACCGGGCCAATTTTGGAGCTTACGAAGGACGACCGGTTTAAATCCTTGCAAAACCAAGTCTGGCGCCCATGAGAGATTATCAACTAATCAGAGACACCATAACATACTATTCCATGCACCATCATGCACAAGATCAGGCGGATCCCTTATCAACACAACTTACCTTATTTAGATGTGTTCACACTTCGGCGTGTAAGACTACATCGACCACTTATCCACCAAAGCTACAATGTTTTGGAGTTTAAATCACGAGACCCCGATTTCCCGAGCTACACCTTGCCCCACCAGATCAAGCGAGTTGTCAAGAAATCTTACTTACCATTTTTGGAGTCTCTCGTCTTAAACGTGCATCAACGACTAGCTCGCCCAAGCTATTACGACTTCGGCCTTCATTCATCGAACCTGGACGTTCCAAGGCACCACTTATTCTCGCCCAAGCTATCAAGACTCAAGCACAGCTCCACCTTCCTTATTTGGCCTAGACGTGCAATTAAGCCTAACGGCTAGTTGTGATCATCTTACGATTTGTTCCTTTAATCTTTTTGATTTTTGCTTTCTAGAATCTTCTTGTACGAGCCTTATATAAGCTCAGCCTCACCTTCATTTTAAATCACCTTTCAATCGAATTAATACATAAGTTTCTTGTTTTCTTTCAAAGCATATTCTTTGAAGAATTGTTCTTTTTTTTAGTTTTAAGCGTGCGATTCACTTAACTCTTTAGAGGCTGCGACTTAGTTTGTTTGTGTGATTCAAACATCCTATTTCCTTCATAGATTGAGAGAGATTCAATTATCATCGATTGAGAGAGTCAATCAAACCATCACCTTCCATCTCACCATCAATCGACTAAAGGAGAGGGCGACCGCCTGCCTCTAGTCCCATCTCTATCACGTTGTAGGCTCCCTCCACCGAAGCTTACATCATCTGGTATCAGAGCTTTAAAAGCTCATATCCCTAAGGTGAACTCGTTCCCTTAACTATCTTTTCCATTATTCGTTTAATTTTCTGTTTTGTCGATTTCAAAAAAAAAAAAAAAAAAAAAAAATCATAAAAAATCTTTTTTGTTCAATTTTGTTATTTGAATTCTCTTAAATCAGAAAACCCATAAAAAATTTTACTTTGTCAATCTTATCATTCTTTGTTATTTTCGTTTGCTTTGATTTCTCATAAACCAAAAACAAAATAAAAAATTTCTTGTTTTGAGTATTTTGCTATTTAATTCATCATAAAAAGAAAACCATAAAGAAATATTCCTTGCTTTTGTCGAAATCTTTTTATTAAAACCAGAAAATAAAAATAAGATTTTTTCCCTTTGTTTATTTGAACTTTCGAAATTTATTTAGTAAAAAAAAAAGGGAAATAAAACTATCGTTTGTGATTTTTTGCATTTTCTTACTTTCCTTTCTTGTCTAAAAACGAAATTGATTCATCTTTTCTCTGTTCTTTTGCGAGGTACAAACCCTAAGGAGCAGCCGCCATGGGAGATTCAGAGGAAGAAGACACTTACCAAGCCTACAAAGATCATTGGAGTGAAGGAGAAGAAGAACAAGTCTTCACCGATGAGAAGACTGACTGTGATACACCACCGTGGCAAGGAGATGATTACTCAAGCTCTTACTATAGAGGAGATTCTGATGGAGACGAGCTTGAACCAGAGCCACCATACTGTAGGCGAGACAACCACACCGAACAATCGATTTGGTCTAGAGAAGAAGAGACCGACCGAGAGGAGGAGGTAGGAGATGACCGTGAAGGAGTTTCATGGCAGGGAGAGGCTATCTCACAAGAAGGATTAGACGAAAGAGACTACAACAATGAACCAGAGTATGGAGAAGCAGAGCAATACCATAAGCCGTGGTATGAAGAAACTGATCAAGAAGACGATCTAGGAGAAGATTGTTCATGGCAAGACGAGGCAGATTCTCAAATCTGTTTTGAAGGGAACAATCAATTCGTTGAAGAGCCTTTGAACTATGAGGCTGAAACAGAAGTTGGTTTTGTTGAGGAATCAGCGTTTGACGAGGAAGAGCCAGAGCCGAACCAGGAACACATCGACTACACCATCCAAGAAGAACCATACGATGAGCCAACAGATTGTGAAGCAGAATATGAGCCACGCCACATTTGTTTTTCAGGTCACAATCAAGGACCAGAAGCTTACCTCAGATGGGAGAGAGAGATGGACGATTGGCTGCGAGCCAACAACCTTCCCGAGGAGAAGAAGACATCTTATGCTGAAGATACATTAACGAAGGAGGCCTTTAGGCATTGGGATCAAGACGCTTACCTTCGTCTTGAATGTGAAGCACCAGAATCTACTAGGGAAGAGATGAAGCATTTATTACATGAAGAGTTCGTAGAAGACGCTTCAGGCCTTCGAAAATCGAAATTGCCATTCTACAACGAGCCCGAACCAAGGAGATGGATTCTAGCAACCATGCCGAATCTAAGAGCCAAGTCAAGAAGGCGTGCTTCCCTGAACCTAAGAAGGTGATCCAGAGCACTTTGGAGAAGAAGATAAAGGTTAAGACGCCAATGGGAGCAAAAGACGCTAAGCCAGCCCCCAAACAACTCGATGTAGCTCATACGCAGAGCACAAAACCGAAGCGTGAGCCACAAGTCAAAACAGAGCAATGTAAGCCAACTAAAACCTCTAAAGTAGATAATACAATATGCTATAGATGTCATCAAAGAGGACATTTTGCTAAGACTTGCCCAGCTAGAAAATCAGAAACAACTTCTCCAACTGAATCGGACATAGAAGAGACTAGAAAACTAGTTGAGTTGAATTCTGAAATTTTCAATTCTAGTATAATGCACTTGTCTTTGCCAAAAGTTGATATTGCAGGTCTAGGATATGAAGTGGAGCACACTGTGAAGGCAGTAGAAGAAGTTGCTACCGGTTTCATTATAATCCAAGAAGAGCCACCAGATTACATGTTGAATCCAAATGTCGTGGCAACGAAGGAAACCAAACTCAACGACAGTTCTGATCAGGTAAGTAGTTCTTTTGCACCATTTAATTCAAATAATTCGAATTATGTGCTATTAGACTCATTAAATCCATAAGAAGTTGAATTAAAAGAAATCTTGGTAGAATGCATGTCATACATTGAACCCGACATGAAAAGGAGATTATAACAAGTGTTCCAAAAAGAAACATGTCCCATTGCTCGTAAAAATATTTTGACTACGATAACACACTTGTTTCTTGTCAAAAAAGAAGTTACTTGCAGGAATGACCAAGGAGCCTCAAGAAATCAATGAAGATTCCGAGTGCGAGAAGGAGGATTTCACAAAGAAGAACGACTTGCTGCCCAAGGAAGTTAGTACCAAGCCTTGGAGAGGATTCATTTCCTCCTTGCTGATCATAGAAGAACCACCTAATGCTCAACACCCATCCCACCTGAACCGCAACGGAAAATTTTCCCGAGGTAAGAACCTAGACTCACTTCTTTACGAAGATACTAACTTGCTCTATTTTGGTGCAGGTCAAGAAGAATTTTCGAGGACGAAACTTCTTGAAGGGGGAGGGTATGATGTGGACATCGTACCAGCAAGCCCACGTGATGACGACATCAAGCCCATGAGAGCTCATGGGAATACTACCACTTCGGGAATAGACTGTTATGTGCGTACGGCATGCTTAGATCTTGTTCCTATTGGCGACAACAGGACCGTTCTTGTTGTAAGGACAGTAGCCCCTAAGCTACAAGATCAAAAGGAAGCAGAATCGATCGATGCCAAAGCAGAATCGATCGATGCCAAAGAAAAATCGATCGATGCAAATGAACCATCGATCGATGCAGAGGAATATGTAGAAGAAGAATCGATCGATGCAGGAGGGTCATCGATCGATGCAGCAGCACAGCCAGTCAACCGCATCGCCCGTCCAAACGGTGATCCAAACGAGAGCCATCGACCGGCAAGACAACAGCTAAACGATAGCCGACCCAAGCTAAGCTTACCCGAGCTACGCTCCCATCAACTAACCACTGAGCTTAACGGCGGAGTTCCCACTGAACTCGACCACTTTCACATCGGCAACAAAGTTACCCGAGCTGTTTTAAAAGTTGCCGAGACGATCTCAGTTTTAGCCGAGACGAAGTCAACACTTGTCGAGACTATTTCAGTTTCAGCCAAGACAATACCAAACGTAGTCGAGAGGACTTCAGTTTTAGCCGAGACATATCCAAACGATTGCCAACCCGAGCTACGCTACGATAGTCGACCCGAGCTATACTTCCATCAACTAACCGCTGAGCTTAACGATGGAGTTCCCACTGAACTCGACCACTTTCACCGACCAACCAGTTATGAAGAAGAGGTTAGTCGAGCCAAAATCACTCTGGCTCGATTTGAATCAAGGCTTACCCAATTGAGCCAAATCGGGCCAATTTTGGAGCTTACGAAGGACGACCGGTTTAAATCCTTGTAAAACCAAGTCTGGCGCCCAGGAGAGATTATCAACTAATCAGAGACACCATAACACACTATTCCATGCACCATCATGCACAAGATTAGGCGGATCCCTTATCAACACAACTTACCTTATTTAGGTGTGTTCACACTTTGGCGTGTAAGACTACATCGACCACTTATCCACCAAATCTACTGTGTTTTGGAGTTTAAATCACGAGACCCCGATTTCCCGAGCTACACCTTGCCTCACCAGATCAAGCGAGTTGTCAAGAAATCTTACTTACCATTTTTGGAGTCTCTCGTCTTAAACGTGCATCAACGACTAGCTCGCCCAAGCTATTACGACTCCGGCCTTCATTCATCGAACCTGGACGTTCCAAGGCACCACTTATTCTCGCCCAAGCTATCAAGACTCAAGCACAGCTCCACCTTGCTTATTTGGCCTAGACGTGCAATTAAGCTTAACGGCTAGTTGTGATCATCTTACGATTTGTTCCTTTAATCTTTTTTATTTTTGCTTTCTAGAATCTTCTTGTACGAGCCTTATATAAGCTCAGCCTCACCTTCATTGTAAATCACCTTTCAATCGAATTAATACATAAGTTTCTTGTTTTCTTTCAAAGCGTATTCTTTGAAGAATTGTTCTTTTCTTTAGTTTTAAGTGTGCGATTCACTTAACTCTTTAGAGGCTGCGACTTAGTTTGTTTGTGTGATTCAAACATCCTATTTCGTTCATAGATTGAGAGAGTCAATCATCATCGATTGAGAGAGTCAATCAAACCATCACCTTCCATCTCACCATCAATCGACTAAAGGAGAGGGCGACCGCCTGCCTCTAGTCCCATCTCTATCCCGTTGTAGGCTCTCACCACCGAGGCTTACATCACTTCTTAGATTCGTTGAGATCTTAGATCTACCGAAAACAAGGAACAAAGAGACAAAAACTCAATTTTATTAATCAATCAAAAACTGAATACAACTTTAGGCCTAAACGGCTAATTTATAATTTAATCTATTAAAACAGAGACATTTTTTGTGTCCAAACAAAAAAACATTCATTTTAGTCTATTCCTATCATGGATAACTACTATTCCTTTCATTTTATTCATGTTACCAAACATATATTTTTGGTTAAATTTAAAAATTAATTATATTTGGTTCAATTAAAGAGTA
>PKMM01014388.1:214387-244226 GCA_002933915.1 Eutrema heterophyllum | reverse complement strand
TCACAATCTCAGCCCCTGATTGGTCCCTTGCTCGCTCAATGCCGAGATTGCGGGAATCTTGTATTAAACGTGCGAAATTTAAGGGAAGTGATAGGGCGAGTGGGCGGTTTATAATCGAACGGTTCACATTGCTTCAGCTTCCCACGTCGCCTCAACTTCCTACTCCCAAGGTAATGATGTCTTCTTTACTTTTTTCTTTTATTGAGTTGCCTTCATTTAAATCGCACTCACGTTTTTCCCTTCATCACTTTTCTTCTGCGAAAATTTCCTCCCCTACTTTTCCGACGGACTTGCTCCTTTTATCTTTTTCTTTGCTTTTCTTTTATGGCCCCCCCTTCTCGACCGAGCGCTTCACTCGCCCTCGCCAACCAATTTGGGCCTCACTCGGGGAGCACGATCTCGGCTGGGGAGCTCAAGAATATTTCCTCCTTATGCGGACTTGATTTTGGTGATTCCTCATCCCATCGGATGACGATTCTCCGGAAAATCCTCCGGAGGATTATGCATGTGGTTACGCCGTGTTTTTCTTGAAGTGCCGCCTTACTTTTCTTATCCCGGCGGCCATCCTCGACATTATCGGCGACCTCGGGCTCGCCCTACCTCAACTCATGCCCAGCGCGATGAGAAATCTGGTTGCACTCTGGGTTCGCTCCAAGGAAACCGGGGTTGTGTTTAACACCGAGGACTTCCGCCAGCTTTTTAATGTCAAAGCGAACTCGAATCTTCGCGGGACCTACTACTTTCCGGCGAAGGTTAACCGGTCCGTTTTCAGATTTAATGCGAGGGAGGATAAGTGGTGGGAGCAGTGGTTCTACTTCAGACTCTCCAGGCGGTCTGTCGAGGGCGAGTCGATACTTCGGCGTTCCTGGGCTAAGATTACCGGTCAGCATGAACCTTAGGAAGCCGGCTTGTATCCCCTTTTAAGAATTCCTGAATCTTTTATTCTGATTCGATTTTCCTTTTTTGTAGAATCTATTGATTCCTCGAGGATTGTGACGGCTGAGGTTCAACAGCTCATCAATCTTATTCGAGAAGAGAGCTCCGATTGGAAGCTGTTTACGGTTGACAGGATCTTACAGGCTCGCGATCGTCCAGCTCCCAGGCTGTCTGTTGCGGCTGCTCTCCGGCTTGCAGGTTCGTATTTATTTTTATTTTTTTAGAGATTGTAGGTCCTTCTCTTTTTTTTTTTTTTTGATCGACATTGCCTGGGTTTGCAGATCCTCCGTCTCCCTCAACTCAAGCTCAAGTTCTAACTCAAGCTCCGTCCTCGACCCCAGCTCCATCTCTTATTCCGAAACTTGAAGCCGTTGCCAAGGACTTAGCTCCCGCTTCGGTTGGTCCTTCGATTAAGCCTCAAGCACAAGAAAATGCTTCTGCCACTTCTCAAATTCATCTGGTTCCCGACGATGGTCCCCCCTAAGAAACCAGAGCGTCTTTCATACAGGGAGAGGATGCGTCTGCGTCCAGCTTCGACGCCAGTTGGCGCTCTTGACAAGAAAGTCAAAGAGGCTCTTGGTAAATCTGCACGCGTTGAGACCTCGCGTCGCGAGGAGCCCAGAAAGGATGACCATCACGAGCCCGACGTTGAACATGATGATGGTGGCAACCTACCTACGGGCGGTGATACTGAGGCCACTCGATATGATGTGCAAGCTGGGGGCTCCAAAAGGTCAATCTCCAGGGTATCCTCGAAAGAGCCTAGCTATTCTGCCGAGCACCAATCTCGCCTTAAGGGGTCTCGCGGTGATGGGTCCGAAGCTGAGTAGGTAGCGAGGAGACAGGTGGCACCTCGCTCGCAGAGTGGCGGAGGCAGTTCCCCGAATGCTTTCAGGTTTGATTTTGATGGTCCTGAAGCGATTGTTGAGAACAGCTCTCAGCTCGCAAATCTCTTTAGGCGTGTTAAGCCTTCTTCCTGCTCCTTGCCATCCCTTAGAAATATGAAGAAATCCGAGGGCTACACCAAACTCGCGAGCGCGATGGGCCAGGTAACTTCAATTCTTCTTCTTCTTGCTTTACTTTAATTTTCTTATTGGGTTCTCAGAATTTCTTTTTAGGCAATCTCCGCCGCGAATGAGCTGGTGAACTCCTTCGAGCAGGGTCTCCGCTCCACTACCCAACCTGAGGAGGTCGAGAGGGCGGCCAAGACCATTATCGATCTGGTCGCTGAACAGGATGAGCTGGTGGCGAGGCTTGCTCTGAGTGAAGAGGAAACGACTAGCATCGTCCTCCTGGAAAGTCAAGTTAAGGTTCAGACCGACCTGGCCAAAAGCTGGGAGGACTCTGCTCGGGAAGCTCAGGCTTGCTCAGACACCCTCCAAGGTCAGATCTCTCTGTTGGAGAAATCCAGTGAGGATTTGAGGGTGAATCTCCGAGTTGCCGAGGGTCGTACTGGAGCTGCTGAGGATGGTCTACACTTTGCCAGCGAAAATATTGTCAACCTCAGGGTCCAGGTGGAGAAAGTCAAGGAGGATTCAAGGAATCTCGTCAAGAAGCAAAAGGAAATGGTGAAGAGGGCAGAGAAAGCTGCGAGGAAGGTGATGTCCAAGCAATACCACACCATCCTGCTGGGGATAAAGAAGAAATTTGAGAAGAAGAAGGTTGAGGTTGACACCGAGACCCAGATCATGGAGTGTAAGCCCAACATCATTCTTCTTAATGACATTATTGATAGGACCATCACCGACTTCGAGGCTGAGAAGAAAAATATCGATGATGAGAAGCTGAGGCTGGATGCGGAACTCGCCATTGTCCAGGTATCTGATCTTTCCTTGGGCAAACTCGACCTTCCGTAGATATCCGAGACTTCGGTTACTTTACATGCTGGGTTGAATGTGCAAACACTAAGCGACCAGCTGGATCTTGGTTCTCAGGAGCTCAGGAGGGACTTCCCGTTGCCCCAGGACCAGCCTGTCTTAGCGAGCGAGCCGACTGAGCCTGCCGGCAAATGACTTTTCCCTTCTTTTATCTTCTTTTAAGTTATCTTCTTAACTCAGTGCCTGGAGAGGCCTTTAAACCTGTTTCTTATTTGTTGTTGAAGTTATTATGCCCAAGGGGGTTTGTTTCGAATTTATGCTCCTTCCATGGAGGCTTAATTTTATTTGATTGTTTGAAAAATCTTTTCGTTTTTATTTAGAACTATTTATCATTTTCACCATTTAGAGGCTGACACTTTTTAATGAATCAAAGGCAGTCTTTCAGCCAAAGATTCGGACCGTTTAGAGATCCTGCTCCAAGGTCGTTTAGAGACCTAGGGAGCTGACCAGGCAATTTTAAGACGCAAGGTCGAAGCCGTTTAGAGGCAGGCACGCAACCTAAACAGTTTAGACGTAAAGGTTGTTGTCATTTAGAGACTAGAAAGGTTGTGACCTTGCAATTTAGACGCAAAGTCGAGTCATGCTAGCTGGTAGCATGCTCTAGTTCGTAAGGTTGTTTATTTACGGAGTAAAGCTTTTAGCTTGTAGATGGGAGTTGAGAAACTTCAGGCTGCTTTTAGCAGGCTTGAAAGAAGATTTTTTATTTTAATAGCTGCACCCTTGTGAAGTTGCCTACATACCCTGAGGAGGGATCAAGCCTTTCGTAGTTCGATTTTACAAGTCTCTTTCATTTTAATGGTAGTATTTCTTCAAGTTCATGGCATTCCATGAGTTCCTTTCAGGTGTGTTGTCGTGCAATCTGACGAGCTTGTACACGTCGTTTTTTACTAGTTCGGAGATCCGGTATGGACCTTCCCAGTTGGTGCCTAGTTTTCCAGCATTCCTTTCCTTAGTATTTTCGTATACTTTCCGTAGGATGAGATCGCCAACTTGAAATCTTCGTTGTTTGACTTTGAATTATAATATCGCGCTGTTGCGTGTTGATATTTTTGAAGATTAACGAGTGCTCGATCTCGACGCTCATCGATGACATCGAGCTGATCGAGAAGCATTTCGTTATTCAGTTCCTCATTTATGGGACACATATCTACCCTCAGGCTGGGGACTGCGACCTCAGCAGGAACCACAGCCTCAATCCCATATGCCAAGGAGAATGGTGTTTCTAAGGTTGGTTTATGAGGTGAGGTCCGACAGGCCCATAGCACTCCTGGGAGTTCGTCGGACAATTTTTCCTTTTTAGCGTCCAATCGTTTCTTGAGGTTACTCAATATCAGTTTGTTTGCTGCCTCGGCCTGCCCGTTGCCCTGAGGGTAACGCGGAGTCGAGGTTGTGAGCCTGATATTATGATCTTCGCAGAATTCGAGGAATCGATTTGAAATGAACTGTGAACCGTTATCGGTTATGATTTCATACGGGATTCCGTGTCAGCAAACTACATTTTGCCATACAAATTCTTCAACATGTGTTGCCTTAACTACTTGGAAGGCTCCTGCTTCTATCCATTTGGTGAAGTAGTCAGTAAGGACGAGCAGGAAGCGACATCTCCTTTTTCCCGAGGTTATCAAAGGTCCTACTATGTCCATAGACCATCTCATAAAGGGATATGGAGATGAGATGGAAAATAAATTTTCAATAGGTTGATGTAACGTGGGAGCATGCCGTTGACATTTGTCGCATGCTTTAGAATGTTTTTCGCAATCAGCGACCAAGGTGGGCCAGAAATACCCTTGTCTCTTGATTCTGATGGCTAATGCCCTTCCTCCTGAATGAGTGCCACACGAGCCCCCGTGAACCTCCAGCAAAATCGTGAAAGCTTCGAGTCCGGGGACACAGACCAGGTAGGGTCCATTCATGCTTCCTTTGTAGAGGCGAGAACCGATTATACAATATCTTGAAGCTATGGTTTTGAGTTTACGGGCTTCCCACTTGCTGGGGGGAGCCTCACCCCCCCTCAATGTATTGTATGATCGCTGCTCGCCAATCAATTCTTGCAGCCATTTTCTCGCGGAGAGAAACATGCCTGTCGTCAAGGGGAGCTTCGTCCGGGTCCTCATCTTCCCCTATGTCAGGAGGTAGGTTGTTTTCTACTGGGGCCAGCGCTACATCAACCTCCATGTTGTCGACATCGATTTCCATTGAATCTTCAACATCTTTTTCGACGTTAATGCTTGGTTTTTCGATTCCTTCTACTGGAATAACTCTTTTCACAAGAGGGTTCGAGGTTGAGGCGAGAGCTGCCAACGCGTCTGCTATTGTGTTCTCACCTCGCGGGATTCGCGTCAAGGTGAAGACTTCGAACTTTTTGACCAGCTCGTGGACTATAGCTAGATATGATTCCATTCTGCTATCTCTGGCTTCATATTCTCCATGGAATTGGCTTGTAATGAGTTGAGAATCGCTGAATGCATTTAAGTTTAGTATTCCTATTCCAGCTGCGAGTCGGAGACCTGCTATTAGAGCCTCGTACTCGGCTTCGTTATTTGATGCTGAGAATCCAAGTCTGAATGATTGCTCCACGACCTCGTTGGTCGGGGATATGAGGATGATCCCAACACCTGCCCCCTGTTTCGAGGAAGCTCCATCAACTAGAGCTGCCAGGTCCCGGAGCTTGATTTTGCCATCTCGCTGCTTGCTGCAAGCTCGATAACGAAATCAGCTAATACTTGTGCTTTGGCGCTAGTTCACGGAGTTGCGACACAACTGGATTCTGTCATGTATGTCAGTGCTTACCCTCCGCTGATGTTTCTTGATCGAATTCACGGAGTTGCGACACAACTGGGATCCTCCATGAATGAAATCAATTCTTTTCTTCGTGCTGGGATGAGGTAGATCCGCCTCACTGTCTTGGGGGCGCTCCCGCCTCGTTGCGTCCTCGGATGAAAATTCTCGCTTGTGATCATCCTTGGATGAGCGATTTCGCTTTTTGCCCTCCCGAGCTGGATAATAGCTCTTCCCCGGAGAGGGTTTCTCCAGCTCGATGTTGCCTAGCTCTCCTGCTGCGAATTTCGCAGCGAGCTGCTTATTCACCTCATAGCACTCCTCAGTCGAATGACCCTTGATTTTATGAAAATCACACCACTTGCTGGGGTCATACGGTTTGAATCTGTTATGAGGCGGGCTCCCTACTGAGTATGAATGTATCCCCTGACTTTGTTTTTGGTCTTGGGATTCCTTATTCTCAAGCTTTTTAGGTCCCTGGGAGTTTGTCGTCTGAGCTTGCCTTCCCGAGGTTGAGGGTGCCTGCTGCTTTGATTGAGCTGCCCTTGTCTCCTTGAGAATAATCCAGCGCGAAGCGCGGTGTATAGCATCATCTAGCGACATCGGCTCCCGGACTGTGAGCTCCTCGAAGAATTTTGAAGATTTTAATAGTCCGTTCTGAAGAGCTTTCAGGGCCGTTGGGTCATGTAAATTGGCAATTTTTACCTTAACAGCTTTAAAACTGTCAATATTCTTCCGCAACGAGTCGCCTGGCTTTTGAGAAAGTACCCATAGATCGGCCTCCGAGGTCTCGATCTGGATAAAGACAGAATATTGCTTCAAGAATGCTGCTTGAAGCTGGGTGAAGTTGTCAATCGAATTCGGCTTCAAGGAAGTAAACCATTCCAGGGCCGAATCCGTTAGATTTTCGGCAAAGAAACGACAGCGTGCTGCCTCGAGGTTGCCCTCGGGTAATCGCACCCTTGAAAAGGCGAATTTGAAACTTATCATAAATGCCTTGGGGTCGGTTTCTCCATTATATCGTGAAAATCGGATGTTCCCAACATCTCCGAGCTGGGGGTTTGCAATCCGCGAGGTTAATGGGATCTGATTGACTTCATCAATCACCCGATCTATTTCGGGTGCCGAGCTCAGAGTGGTGTGGACATGCGATCTCATTCGCTGGAGCTCGGCGCTGGTGTCTTCATAGTATTTCTTAATTGACTCCAACCCGTGTAAAGCGCTGGATCCTAATCCGTTCTCGTTATTGTCCGGAGGCCGAGGAAGGAATCCTCCTGTGAGCTCGGTGGGGTTTCCGGCCTCATTTTCAGGTCGCGCTTTGGCCTCGGGATTGTTCCGAGCTTCAACTTCGTTAGCGCTCCCAGAACGATTTTGATTGGCAAATCGGTCTGAGATCTGTCTTACTCCCAGAAAGGTCGCAATTGATGGAGTTCTTCCTTCCGCGAATTGGATCGTAGAAGGAGTAAATATAGGGTCCGATATCATCGAACTGAACCGCGAGGTGGTGGATGAGCCAGCCATTTTGCTGGTCGAGGCATCGATATCAGAAAAGTTTAGCCTCGATACTGGTGGAGGCGTAAACATCAACCCTCTTTGTCCCGAAGGAAACGGGGCGTGTGTTCCAGGTCGGAGATCGAATCGCCCGACCTCGCCTGCCCGAGCTACTCTTTCGAGATCATCTTGGCGAGCTGCCATTAGGCGATTCTGTTCTATGAGAACCGATATCAAGTTCCGGATCTCAGCTATTTGATCCGGAGCTTGCTGATTTAAGACTGTTGTTCCCAAAGGATCAACAGCTTGGCTAGTCCCAGCCGTGATGTTCGCTTCCGAGGTGGTTACGGGAGCGTTTGAGCTCGTTGGAACGGAGACATCAGGCGGGGATGACGAGATAGAGGTATTCATAACTCCAGATGAGGAAGTGACTGTTGTGCTTGTTGTGTCTGACATTACCTTTTTCGAATGATCGGTTTCGCAGGTTACAACGAGGAAATTGTTTTGCTCCTCCCCACAGACGGCGCCAAATTCTGAGAGCAGAATCTCACAACCTTGACTCTTAGCTTTTCAGGTTGTATGTTCTTAAGAGTTACTTAGAATATTTTGAGAGAAAAGTTGTATATATTATTTTTAGCCAAGAATCTGGTGTATTACAATGAGGCTGATATTCGAAACTTATACCAGCTGAAAAATGTAACTGCCTAACGATTATACACATTAAATACATAATTAAATTTGTAATCTTTTGTCTTTAATACGGAATTAATGTGTTTGACCAAGTTTGGATTTGGTCAAGTGTATGCTCTCATTTCCAGCGAGCTTGCTTCTTATCCTCAGGCTCGGTTCTTCCAGCTTGTTGACCTGCTCCATCTCGCGGCCTCGCTCACTTTAGTTCGTAGACAATCTCGTGAGGCCTCGTCGAAGGCCGAGCCTTCTTTGTCGAGCCTGTTAATTCGGGCTGGGCCTTGAGTGTGGAATTTGGGCCCAACAGACGTCATAAACCGGATCACCGCTGATTTTTTTATACTTTCCGTACAAGTTTTCTTTTGAAGTAAACATATTTTCATCTGTTAGATTAAAATGCCCGAGCAACATGGTAAACGAGCATACATAATCGAACCTTGATTGAGAAATCAAAATGTTGGCTCTGATACCAACTGACGTAGCGAAAACTTTAATGGATAGAACAGTAATCCGTTGATTCTGAGAATACCCGGAAAACTAGGATAATCGCAAGATTGTTCGTTTGGTCTAAGAATACCCGAATAAACTAAGATTTCTTATATTCGTTGAGATCTCTCTAGATCTACCGAACACAAGGAACAAAGAGACAAAAACTCAATTCTATTAATCAATAAAAAATTGAATACAACTTTAGGTCTAAACAATTTATTTATAATCAATCTTTAAATCTAGAAAAGCTCTAAAATAATAAAAGGTAATTATCTAAATATACAAATAAATAATAAATATATTTCCAAATATCTGGCTGCATCACAAACTCCTACTCATTGTAGTATTATATTAAGAAAGCTCAACAGCAGTTGGTTTCTTATAAATGGATGGTTCAGCAGCTCAGCCGCAGTTGGTCGCTGTTCCGGGTTCACATTGAGACACTTTAGTATGAAATCACGAGCGTATAGTGTATCAGGTATTGTAGGAAGCTCACCCCTTCCGATCCTAAACATGGCAGTAACCTGGCCGTTTGCACAAATTCTAAATCAAACTCTTATTTTATTGGGAAAAAAAATGTTCAGCTGCCGTTTATATATTGGAAAAATTGTCAAAAAAAGCATGAACTTTCAAATTTTGGCCATTCAAAGCACAAACTATCTCGTGGACATTTTAAATCATCAGTTTATGTTGACTTTAAGTTTAAATCACAAATTTCTGTTGACTGAGCCAAATTAGACACGACGTTAAGTCGACAAACGGAATAGATGAACGAGGTCAAAAAACCGCTGTAAATCACGGTTAAATGATACGATGTTGTTTTCTCTTTTTTCTTAAAACCTCAAATTACGAAAATCCTAACCATCTTTTTGGGAGGGGGGGGGGGGTTGAAGAAGAAAAAGGAAACGACATCTTATCGCTTAACCGTGATTTATAACGGTTTTTTAACCCCGTTATCCGTTCCGTTTGTCGACTTAACGTCATGTCTAATTTAAATCAGTTAACATAAGTTTGTGATTTTAATTTAAGGTCAACAGAAACTGATGATTTAAGGGAAATTGTTCACACGATAGTTCGTGATTTGAATGGGCAAAATTTGAAAATCCATGTTTTTTTGACAATTTTCCCTTTATATATTAGTGTTAATACTTAATAGAAATAAATATGTTTGCAGTCATGTTAACGTCTACACAAACACTCTGATGATGACATTGAGACTGAGTAATTTTTTTTTTTTTTGGTAAAGGCATTCAATATAAATTGCTTAATGCACAATACAAGAAAATAAGGAATAAGAACTACATAGCGAGTAATTAAATGCTTTGTTTGTTTATTTTTATAGAAACCCCAGAATTTCGCCTATTCGTAGTTGGAGATTACTTACGGGAAGTTTCTTAGTTTTATATAAAGAAAGTTTGAAAACTTTAGGTTCAAAAAAATTGGAAAACTTTGAAGACTTCCGGGTTCTATTTATGGGAAGTTTCTTGGTTTTATATAAAGAAATTTTGAAAAGAAATANAATAATTCATTCTCAATGTAAATAAAGACGAAGAAAATGAAGTTTTAAGACAAAAAATGAAAATAATAGGGTAAGAAATGTTCAAGCAACTAACGAAGAAAAACTAAACCTACACAACCTAGTAGTGTCGGATTAGTCTCCGAAACTCTAAGTTTTAAATTTATAAACCTAAAGGTTCTGCAAGTGCACAGACGTGCGTTGTAGTACTTTAGGTATCGATCCACATGGAAAGAAAGCTGTTCTCGTAATAACTTCGTATAGCATACATTATACGAAGTTATACGAATAATAAACTCAAATAAAACCCATAATATTTACATAACTTATATCAGTAAGATTAAAAAAATTACTAATAATTTTTAAAATATATATTAAATTACCTAATTTTACTAATAACCCAATAGGTAACTATTTATAAAAAAATATTATATTGACTAAAATGGATTTTAAAACTTTATTTTAGATGATATTGTCAAAAAACATTTATAAAAATCAAATAACCGAATTCAATCCAAAACCCAAACAACCCAAATAAAATTAGATTTAGATTGTTTTGATCAAATTATTTACGATCCAAACAATTAAAACTGATCTAAGACCTAAGAAACTTGATATAAATTTTATGTAGATAGAATTTGGTTTAATATTTCTTAATCTAAATAACCCAAAACCTAGTTTGGCCACCCATACATAAGTCTGAGCAGCCAATGTCACACATCAGTGTAACATATTATAAGCAAAAGTTCGAGATCTAACATTTCTGTTTGAAGTGTGATATATTTGTCTATCTTTGTTGTATTCCCATAATCAGAAAAGTAGAAGATGGATAAGTATCATGATAATCTATCAAAAGTTTAAAACAATACCTCTGGAGCCATCCAGTATGGAGTTCCCTTACAGCACTTAATGTCATCCAAATTTGACACCTAAATAACAAAAAAAAAAAAGAAGATGAACAAAGGTATCAAGTAAGCGATGTACCAGTTTATTACTTTAGAACAAAAACTATATATAAACATCTGGAAATGGGAAAGAACCTTTGCCAGTCCAAAATCTGCAATTTTAACTATTCCACTAGCGTCCACCAATATGTTTGCACATTTGATGTCCCTTTGTCGCATCAGAATGAAAAATGTAAGCAATCAAGGAGATACAGGGACGGCGATGAGATGACAAGAGAGTTTGTGGAAAGACAGTGGAGAAGAGTCTCCATTAGTCTAACCTGTGAATAAAACCTTCACCATGGAGATAGTTCAAACCGTCAAGAATCTGCCTTGTGTACAAGGAGACGTGAGAGTCCTTAAGCTGATATCTTTTGTAGAGTTTTAGAAGGGACCCTTGGGTAACAAGCTCGAGAAATATGTACAAATTCGACTCGTTCTAGAAACATGGAAAAATGCATTATGGAGTTATAAATTGGGCAAAAAAATAAATGCCTATATATAGTCAAACCTCTGTAACTTAATAATATCGGGACTCTAATATTTTATTAATTTATAGAAATTAATTTATCGAGGTAGTATTATTTGGTTGATAAACCAATTTTGGAACCCGAAAAATTTATTAATTTATTTATTGAGTATTATTACTGTATATAGGTAACAGCAACCGAAAACAGGATAGCCAGAACGGGATCATACCTTGGTTGAGCCACGATATCGCACGATATTCTGATGCTGAAGCTGACTAAGTAGTGAAATCTCCTGTAGAAAAAAAAGTTGTGGCAAAAAGTAAGGAGGATTTGCAACCTACAATGAGACAATGCTACAATGGGATATCTCACCCCTTCGAGTTGTTGTATGCATTCTTGTGCTTGAGTTCCTTGATCAAGTAGTGAAACTTCCTTGGCAGCAAAGAAGTCGCCATTTCTATATTAAACATCAACATCAATCAAAAAACATCTTGGTCCGCATCAAGAAAAACTCGCTTTGCCCCGTATTCATCCCAACTAAAAGTCTATTTTTCTTTAAAAAAAAGTAGAGCTGCAACAAAGAGTCTGACTTCGAGTTCAACAGACATTAGCAACCTGTAAGACTTACCCTGACATGCCCTCATACACGGAGCCAAATGATCCTCGTCCCAGAAGTTGACCCTTCTGCCAACCCCAGATCTGAGACCCGTACGGATAACCCGCTGAGCAGTAATAACCCGCTGACCAGTAGGTAACCTGATTTCATGAATCTGATTTCAAGTTACTTTGCCCCCTTTATACCATTGTCGGAAGAAGAAGAAGAGCAACCTACCCCATCTATAACTTCAGTCTCAGCATCCAAGGGGACAAGATGCCCTATCGACTTAACCAAAATGGTCTGCGTTCGGCCGATACCAGGCCTGTTCTCTGCTTGACCACCATCAACTAAGCTTGAGGAGTCACCTTCGTTTGTAGTGAATGAGAATGGCTCATCATCAGCCATATCCGCCCACGCGAGAAACCCATTACAATGCCAACGTGTGTAGTCACCTTCGTTTGTACCGGATGAGCATAGCTCGTCAAAAGCCATATCCGCCGACTGGAGAAATCCATTACAATGCCAAAGCAAGCAACAAAAAGGAAGAAATCAGTGAGAGGATAAAACAATGAATCATACACAAAGGCTTTCTTTTAACAAAGATTTTTTTTTTTTTTTTTTTGTGATAAAACCGAACGGCCTCTCACTTGCTTTACCTCAGTATCCATAGACGTGATGTACCGCCAGAAGCTATCTAGCTTCTCATCAAAATCTTTCAGAGTAATTTTGACGGAATCAGACATCAAAAAATTGTGAATCTGTCTCACGGAACCAGGAGAGGAGGAAGAAAAAGAAGGAAAACCAATTCTATTCACTTAATAGGAATATAGAACAAGACGGCGAATTTACGAAATGCTGTGGAATTTAAAGAGGGAAAGAATTAATGTGGTTATATAGATCATACGAAACAAGGGGACAAGCGGAATAAATATTAAATACTGTTATAATTAATGTGGTACGGATACATTTTTTATTTTTTTTTGACGTAGATACATTAGTTATTAGTTATCAAACTTTGATTTGATTTAATATTTGGTTGACCAAAATAAATTTTTTTCGAATACTATTTTACTTTTCCAATTAAATTAAGCCATATAAATTAGGCCTGGGCACGGGGCGGGTACCCGCTTTTTTTGGCCGACTTGCTACTTGACCCGCCCCTTACGGGTAGTGAAAATATTGGCCCGTACTTGGACCCATAAAAACGGGTATCCGCTGATTCAAGGTACCCGCCCAGATTTTTGATACTTGCGGGTACCTTGACCCGTACCCGTACTTGCAAGTACGGGTACCCGCTCAACAAGTAATTACATTACTTGCCTTGCAAGCAGTGATGATCGAACAAGAAGAAGAAGAACAACATCGGCGAAGCAGAAGCATAAAAATTCATCGACTTACCGTCAACGGCGAAGAAGAACAAGAGATCGAACAGGAAGAAGAAAAACAACAAGAAATCGAGTGAGATGTGAGAGGCGATGAAGTGAGGCGATTTTTTTCTCTCTAGATCTAGAGTTTACGTTTGGGAATCGTGTGAGAGACTGAGGGAGTGAGGCGATGGAGATCGGAGACTGTTTTAGGCTTTTAGGGTTTCAAAAGTGGTGGGCCAAATGGGTTTAAGGTTTAGGAGAGAAAAATTTAAGTTTATAAATTGCCCATAAAAAAATTAAAATGGCATATAACTGACATAAGTTCATAACATTAACGGGTACAAGTAGCAAACCGGGTAACGGGGAACAAGCCGGGTAACGGAAACAAGCCGGGTAACGGGACAAGTAGTCAAAAAAAAATTTCGGCTTGGACTTGTCCTGTTACTTGCAAGTAGTTGGTTAACTCACCTTGATACTTGGCTTGGACGAGTCAGGTACCCAGTTTTACGGGCCGAATACGGGACGGGTCGAGCGGATCAGGCGGGTAACGAGTACTGATGCCCAGAGCTAATATAAATTACTCCAATTTTTTAAAAAGATTTTTTAAAGAAAACATATTTGATGACACCAATAAAGTTAGAAACTTCTGTAAGGGAATCTACAAAACAAAACCAAAAAAAAAAAGATTTTACGGCTTTATTAACAAAAATATTTTAAGATAGTTAAAACAACACTTTTTTTGCCAAGTTTTATGAGCAATTAAGTCTAAATTAATCTAATAAGATCATATGCAGTCGGAGTCTCTTAAAGAGTCTCTCACCATTAAAAAAAAATTATAATAAAAAGAGAAGAGAGAGAGTGAGATGAGTCTATGATTTGAAATACTGAGAGACTCTTGAACCACATCTCTCTTTATTATTGGTTCAATTTTTTTTTAAATTAAAATTTAATTATAAAACTAAATTTTATTAAATTACTAATATTATTTGGATGAAAGACTCCTTTTGTCTCTCACCACTGCAGATGGTCTAAGAGTGAAGGGGAGCCTTCGACACCTCATCATTTAAGAACGAATGAAAATTGAATACATGTCTAACTATTAACTACTTATAAAAACTATTTAATTTGAATTTAACAATTTTAAGAATAATTAAAGCATAAATATAAATACATTAAGATTCAAATTTAATTTACAAACATCATAAACTTATAAATATTAATAATACAATATTTTAATGTATCTTCTCATTTTCTATTTGTGTAATTTAATGGTTATTTCAAACTAACAAATATAATTCATTTTAATGCACATAAAGAATAAGAAAAAGCAAGTTATGAAACCAAAAATGAAAGCCATAGATTAAGAAAATTTCAAACAACTAAAAAAAAATAAAAAAAAAAAATTAAATCTAGATAACCATAAAACACAAATGAACATTCAATATTCAATGAACAATCGAAAGATAACAAGTTATAAAAAAACAAAGAAAAAGATGACAAAAACATAGAAAAAGAAAACGAAAAAAATGGATTCAAATAAAGATACGTGAAAACAAAAATTCAAAATAGTAAATTACGAAATTAACAATTATTGCAATGAGATTTGGATGATAGATAGATTACTAGAGTTATCGGAAAAAACAAAATAGACGAAAGCGAAGAATAAGTATCGCACTAGTTCCGGATTAATCAAATACTTGAAGGACATAACAGGAGGTTTTGAGGTTATCAAGCCAAGAGCACAATATATGCGGCAAAATAAGTCTGGGCAACTAATGTCACACATCGGTAACAAATTAAAGCAAAAGTTTGAGATCCAACAATTATGTTGATGTGTGATAGGTTTTTCTGTCATTGTATTCACAAAATTAAAAGAGTATAAGGGTAAGTGTGATAATCTATCAAAGCAATACCTCTGGAGCCATCCAGAATGGAGATCCCTTGCAGGACTTAATGTCGTTAAACTTTGACACCTAAATAACAAAATGACACAAAAATCAAGAAATGGGGATGCGGTAAGCGATGTACCAAGTTATTACTTAAGAGCAAAAACTATAAACATCTATTAATGGAAAAGAACCTTTGCCAATCCAAAATCCGCAAGTTTAACAGCTCCACCAGCGTCCACCAATATGTTTGCACATTTGATGTCCCTTTGTTGCATCAGATGAGAAATGCAGGAAATCAGAGGCTTAGGAAATACAGGGACAGCTATGACAAGAGAGATTGTAGAAGGGCAGTGAAGAAAAGTTTCTACTAGTCTTACCTGTGGATAAAACCTTCGTTGTGGAGATATTTCAAACCCTCAAGAATTTGTCTAGTGTACGAGGAGACTAACACTACAAAATCCACAAGCTTGTATTTTTTGTAGAGTTTTTGAAGGGACCCTTGGCTTACAAGCTCACGAAAGATGTACAAATTCGACCCATCCTGCAAACAGCCAAAGGCGTTATATAATCATATACTTAGGGTAACACTGCACGATGGTCGTGAAAGAAGAGAAGAGATGGGAAACCATTTCAAAAGACATCGCAATGAAGAGTTATTGATTGAGCAAAGAAATGCTTAAGCAGCTGCAAATGGGAACAGGAAAGCCAGAACGGAACATACCTTGGCTGTGCCACGATATCGCACAATATTCGGATGCTGAAGCTGACTAAGTAGTGCAATCTCCTGTAATTGAAATTGTGGCAAAAAAAAGTATTAGAAACCTACAATGAGACAATTCTACACTGCTAGTTAAATAAGCTGCGGATCATAGACCAGGCATATCTCACCCCCTTGAGTTGTTGTATGCATTCTTGTGCCTGACTTCCCTGTTCAAGTAGTGAAACTTCCTTGACAGCAAAGAAGTCCCCATCTCTATATTTAACATAAACATCCATCAAAAAGTATTCAGGAAAACTCGCTTTGCACCATATTTGTCAAGGCACTAACTTAGCTTCCCTCATTCAAAATGTCATCATACCCAATAATTCTTCCCAACTGAAATCTATCTTCTTAAATATAGAAGCTGCAACCAAGCATCTGATTTCAAGCTCAACAGAAATTAGCAACCAGCAAGACTTACCCTGAAATGCCTTCATATACGGAGCCAAATGATCCACGTCCCAGAAGTTGACCCTTCTGCCAAGACGTGATGATAGATCCGGGCGAATAAATCGGCGAGGTATTAGATACTGTGCTAGAAGAGTCACCACCCTCGTTTGTAGTGAATGAGCATGCTTCATCAGCTGTATCAGCCGAGTGGAGAAACCTCGCTTCCGTCTCTTCCTTTTCCACGGCATCCTCTTCATCGCAGCCATTGTGTGAAGAAGAAGAAGAGGAACTTGGAGGAGCGAATTGGTCAAGAAAATCCCAGGATGATCCCTGATGATCCATAGAAAGTCCTTTCATTGACGGAGGAGGCTTATTAAGTACCGGTGGTCTCACCCCCTTTATACCACCACCACCACCAACAACAGCCACAACATCATCGGGCTTGGGAATGGGGACAAGGTACCCTCTCGACTTTACCAATATGGTCGGTGTTCGCTCAATACCACGTTTTTTTGCTTCTGCACCACCATCAACTACAACCTTATCCGATAAATTGCTAAAACTCCCAATCACGCTCGACTCGGAACGCGTCAACTCAGTATCATCCCGATCCGAAGAATCAACAGCGACAGCATCACCACTAGGACCTGCTTCACTCGAATCATGGACCTGAGACTTGTGATTATCAAGCTCAAGAGACGTAAACCTATTAATAACATCTGAGGAAGAACGCTTCTTCTGGCTAGCTTCCCATGCGGCAGTAGAAATCTCCAAATCTTCAGGACCAGACATACCAAGAAACCGGTACATCCGATCCATTTCTCTATCGCCTCCTCCGAAAATTCGGAAACTGGTTCGATCTGGGAACTCCAGAGAGCGCGTCATCAGAGAAGAAGTCGAAACAGAAAAATCTTCACCTGATGAGATAGAAGAAGACGCTGCTTCATAATTGATATGCTTCACTGCGTATCGCCACTCTAACTTCGGTACCGGAGTCTTATCCCCTCCCTTACCCGATGATTTCATCCTAAGATGTATAATTTTTCTTCCATAGCGAGCTAAATCCATACGCAAATTTACAAGTCTGAGTAACACGAAAACCGCACCTCTTACTTGAGAAGAATCGATTCAGAGCTTGGAGTTTTTTTTTCCCGCAGATTTTCCGAGAAAATCTAGGAGGAAAGAAAACCGCGGGAGTGAAGACCGAAGATTGGGCAAAACCTTACGGCTAAGAGAGAGAGAGAAGAAAGGTAAACAAAAACGCGGTGTTTCGTGGAATAATTGGGACGGAATCTCGTTTCTGCGTTTTGATTATTTATTTTCTTTTTTCGAGCTAATATTGGGTCCCATGAGAGTCTTGTTTTTTTTTTTTAACGCGTTGAGTTTATAGCTTTAATTTCTGGCCTTGTGTAAATGGGCCTACTTCTATGTTGGGTTGTTTTAGAAATCTGGATAGTTAAGAGTTAGACTGTTACACCGGATAAAACCGTCAAAATCAATATCTACTAAAATTGGTGTTCCGGAAAAAATCTGAAATAAAATACGGTGTCAATTTTTATCTGAAAAACATAAAAATTCAAATTTCCTACTTAAATTATTGAATTTAACCCAAATCCAGCATTGACCGACCGTAAATTAGTTAGTCAAACCATTGACAGCGCTGACTCAGCAGTTTAAGTCATCTGTCACGTCAGCTAAAGCGTCTACAGTTGCTGAGTCAGCTACTATGTCAGCCGTCATTATTTATTTTTCAAATTTCTTCTTTTATATTTATTTTTTTGTCTAAATTTATAATATTTCATTAATTTTAAGTAGATAGATTGCTTTCCCAAAATGACAAAAAAAAACCGAAACACTAAATTATCTGAACCGAAATCAAACTTTTTGCATATGAACTCAATTAACCAAAATATTACTTATTTTTATGAAATTTTCCCTTTATTTTTTATTGAAAGAAATTTGAATCATCACATTATTCTGTATACTGTAGTAAAAACAAATCCTGCATATGTTATGAATCAATTTTTAAAAAACCAACAAAAATTACTTAATTTATGTTGAAAATGAATGTTGTTTTAAAGTCTCACATCGTATATGAGGATAAGTGGTTGTCCAGAACCCATATTATAAAACTAAACAGACCAAAATGATAAAACATTGTGAAATCTAACTTAATAATCATCCAAATTTGAAAAAAATATATTCGATTTTTAGTTAAACCATATAATTAATTGAATAAAATATTTTAAATATTTTAATTAGATAAAAAGTTAATATACTTTTTGAAATGTCAAATATATTAATCAGCAACTAGAAAATTTATTTACAAACTACAATGCTTATGGAGGAAAAGGGAAAAAAATACAGGCCGGTTCAGTGTGTTTTAAACCGGTTTTGGAGAACCAATATCGGATTTAGATTTCCCTTTTCGCCATATTCAGATGGTATATTAAACATGATGAACGTGAATTTAGGTGAATTATTTGATCTCCAACGGTGTTCGTAAGATTTTCGTTTCGCGACTCGCTTGTTCTGAAAATATAATTACTGATGAGTTCTAACTCCCTTAGAGTTATTATACATTGGTATGATATTTTTAGAGATATTTTAAATATAAGTTGAATTGTTAAATTATTGTTGATTTTAACCTAATTAAATTAGTTTGAGAAATAATTGAATCACTTGAAATCATGATATTTGGAAATTATATGTTTACATTGTTTGAGTAATTCTGGAGTATGATTTTGATGAAGTATAAGTTATATTCTATTAAGACTGGTATCATCGTGCTATTCTGATTTTAGTAGCTCTATTGAGCAATATGTGGCAGCCGGCACCCCCATGGAGGTATTTTGTACTCTAGTATTCTGTTAGTAGTCTTGCATGTGGTCAGTTAGTGTCGTGGACCGTACTACATTACCACCTCGATCCTTGCCAACATGTATATTGAGTATATTATGTATATATTCCGTTAGTATTTGGTTTGGGTCGACCAATGCTGGGGTCGCACCATTCCGCCTATGTTGTTGCATTGCTAGATACATGCTTGTTCTGTTCTGCTGTTTATTATGTTATGATGAAAGTTACATTCTGCTGATTTATTTATGTTTTGTTGAAATAGTTGTTATTATGAATTTAATAATGTTTTTCTTCAATTTGAAAATTTGTTTGGTAGTACTAACACGTGAACTTCAACTGTGCGGGATCATACCGTGTTGATACATGTTTGTAAGGTTTGTAGTCTCACTGAGCGAATTTTCACTCATATAAGTTCTGATTTCCGTGCATGCGAGATTCAGGAGGAGCAACACGTGGGTGAAGTTTGAAGTCTTTGTTTTAGTAGTATCGCGAGACTTGATAGTTTTTCTTTTAGATTATTTACGTTTGGACTTTTTTATATTTGAATTTTTTTTATGGGATTTCAGACCTTGTAGATTCTCGAGTTTCAATATTTATTATGTACTAGGGTGTGACGCGGATGTGTTAATCAATTTTCATAAGTTGTATGTATCATTTAATGTTATTTTATTTCTCTTTGGGTGTGAGTGGTAGGCAATGTCAGAGTAAAAATAGTTGTACTACTATGTATTTCGCCAAAAAGCATAAACATAAAATACATAAAATTTAAATCTAATTTACAAACATCATAGCGTATAAATATTAAATAATATGATATTGTAAATGCATTTTCTTATTTTTTCGTGTAATTTAATCGTTATTTTCAAACAACCGAAAATAATTCATTCTCAATGTAAATAAAGATGAAAAAAATGAAGTTTTAAGACAAAAAATGAAAATAATAGGGTAAGAAATGTTCAAGCAACTAACGAAGAAAAACTAAACCTACACAACCTAGTAGTGTCGGATTAGTCTCCGAAACTCTAAGTTTTAAATTTATAAACCTAAAGGTTCTGCAAGTGCACAGACGTGCGTTGTAGTACTTTAGGTATCGATCCACATGGAAAGAAAGCTGTTCTGCGAGACTTTAGACAGAGAATAGCAAGTCTAAGACGAGAATAAGTTTTTATAAGGGTTTTTGTCACGACAAAAGGAAAATTGCTTGTAAAATAGACTAAGAAAATCAATGGCATAAACTAAGGGAAAAACGATTTGTAAACTATGATAAAACGGTGTTGGGTCGACAAGAATATCTAGAGGTATGCTCGATTCAATCACGGTCCCTAAGTTCTTAGTAACTGTTTCTAGATTTCAACTCCACAAACTGAACTGAATAAACGGCGTAGCCTACTTTCGTACATCCTACGCACTAACAATCTATACACTCGACCAGTAGCTTTTGTCTCTGGCCGCGCGGAAAATCATGATGTTCCCGCTGGGTTTTCTTAGTTCACGGCACTCCGTAAGTATACTTTCAAAATCTTACGACGCACACACTCTTATAGATAAACAATTCGGTGTTTTTAACTAGATCCAACACTTTGGCGGTACTTAACACCTATGGATCACCTCTAGTTCATGACACTAGATTTAGCATTAACAACGATCTATAAGAAAGAGCTCTAGAAATCGGCTAGGGTTTTATCTCGTGAAATCCTTATCGAACATATATAGAATTCCCCTTTGATAAATCGTTTAAACCCAACAATAAAACTACTCGGACATAGATGAAATGAAAATCATGATTAAATAAATTGCAGGAGATTGATGAAGGAGCCTCACGATTTTAAGAACTAAGTCCGGTGATAACCTCTTCACCAATCTCAAAAAGTAAAGAACAAGATTTTAAGAGTAAAAGCAAGAACAAAACTAAACTAAAAATGGTGTAAAAGCAAGCACACGAAATTAGGTCTTCTAAGAGGCATATTTATAAGTCTTCTCTTCTGCTTTCGTCGGTCTTTAGGGTTTTAAGTGACGGAAATTGAACGGGTCTTGCATATTGGGCTTACGGGACGAAACTGCTTCCACCGCGGGTCCAACTGGGCTGGCCGCGGCGAACCTTCCTTTGGCCGCTGGTGGAGGCTTCTAGGCCGCGGCTGGAGAGCTTCTGGGAGTGGCCTGATGGGACGTCTTGATCTTCATGTATCTTTTGGTTGAATCGTTGGATCGTCCTCAAATATGTTGGAATGGAAAGGTAGCTGGTCCTTCTTAAGTATCTCCAAAATTGGGCTGGATCAGACAGTGAGAAGAACCTCTTTGGCAATTGAACTTCTGATGGTTTGACTCTGAGCCGAAAATCTGGTTTTTCTCCAATTTGCAATGTTTTCGCCTAAGTAACATGAAAAGAGTTTTGAAAATACAAATATGCAAAAACCGTAATAAAAAAATAGAAAAGCGAATGAAACACTTATTAAAGCGTTCTTAAATAGATAGTAAAACGGGTAAAATTATGGTGTTATCACAACCATAAGACACAGATGAACAATCAATATCCAATAAACAATCGAAAATATAACAAATTATCAAATACAGAGGAAAAAAGATTACAAAAACATAGGAAAAAAAAAAGAAAACAAAGATATATACAATAGTTTAAAGGTGTGGAAAAGAGAGATGAAATCAGTTAGAAATATGCGAAAACAAAAACTCAAAATAGTAATTGTGAAAACTTAAAGTTACTGCAACATTGTGATTTGGAAAATTGAGAGAAATGTAAAGAACAAGTAAATATTCGGAAGAGACTACTAGAGTTATCGAAGATAAACAGGAGACGAAAGGGAAGTTTAATGTCAAATTGAACTACTATAAACATATTATTTACAACTATAATAAAACAAAACCCGCGTGTAACACGGGTTCTCTCCTGGTAACCATAAAGTTGAAAAATCAACAAATAATTATTAAAGAAATTGTCTAAAATGTGATGTATAAAGCTGAAATATATATTAAAAAATATCATGTGGTTTCTTCTCTTTTTTGTTTCTTTCTTGTTAACTATTCATTCCCTCTCATTTTATTTGCTTTGGGTCTCTTAGAAAAAATTATTCAAACTTGAGATATAATTGAAAATATAGATTTTCTTCCTGCATATACCATAATTCAAATCTTTAAAAACAGACAAAAATTTCAAACAAATGGATAAACAAATCTAAGCAAGAATATTATTATATTATTTATATATATATATATATATAACACATTAGCATTCTATTCTATTTATTTCTAAAGTTTTTTTGCCTTAGTTGACACTTATTTATCTATTTGTATATTTTTTGTCATTTTTTAAAGTGCTAACAAAATATAACACTTTATGCACTATTCATGACAATTTTGCCATTGGCTAGTATTGCGTGTACGCTTGTATACGGTGCACATAGATGTATGTACGGTGCACATATATGATACTTTTGAGAGGTAAATACGTCGTTTTCCAAAAAAATAGAGAAAGGGTAAAGTTGTATTAATATATAATATACATGCAATTTCATGTTCAGATTTTGTTTTGGTTAGTTTTTGAATTATAATTTGTTTGATGGTTATAGAATACAATATTTTCCCTATAAGATAAGAGGGGGAGGAAACAAAATAAAGCAAAGAAGAAAGAGAGGAAAATAAATGGATGTGATTGGCATTGTTATATAAGATATAGAGAATAGTCTAGTCATGCTTTTGATATGGTTATGTAATTAATTATAGTTTTTTTGTTGGTTATTAGATGCAATTTCCAAAAAACAATGCTAATCTTGTAACTTATTTTTTAAAAGGTGTTATATTCTTAATTTTAGTTTTTTTTTGGTTATCCCACAAATTCAACATAGTTTTTTAAGCAACAAAGGTACAACAACACAAAACAAAATTCTACCCACTAATTTTATTATATAAAGTTGAACACGTTCAACGTAATCGTGACATGTAGGATAATGTAACTCACCAAATTGTAACATATGTTATTATTAATTTAGATCGCTACATATGTCAATGTAATGTAATAGACAAAAGCAATTTGGTTAGTTATTTATTTTTTAAAGAAAAAAAAGAAAAAAAATAATTGAATTTTTAAAATGGAAACTATAAAATTGAAAAATAAGTAAAGTGAGAGAATAAATAGAAACTATAACATTTATATAAGATTTATAATATATGAAATTAGAATAATAACTGTTTATTTGTTTTTTTTTTGTCAACATCCTAAGTACTTAGAACGGTTCAGAGATCTAAACCGGAGGTACCGAGTTTATATAAGTAATATATAATGGGTAGACACGAGCACTCCGTGCTAACTTATCCACATTTGTGTTGTTTGCGCGTGGGATGAGAGAGATAGAGAAAAAAAAGTAAACACCTCCTTACTCTTCACGAATTCCTCCAAATGTAATGTGAACCGGCCACTCCTCGGTGTAGACACCATCTTCACCAGCTCGGAGCAGTCTGTTGCAAAAGCTATCGCCGTCTTCTGGTTTGCAATCATACAATGCATAGCCCAAATAAGTGCTTCTAATTCAGCGTGCAGGGGAGAGAGACTTCTTCGTAAATTCCTTGCTCCTACGATAGGTCCTTCCAGGCCTTCCTGAAAGCTGTACCATCCTATTCCAGAAAAATTATTTGTGTCCTTCCAAGATCCATCAATAAAGCACTTCCATCCGTCATAATGTGAGATCACCAGAGAAGGGCCAAAATTTTGGGGTACCATTGCATGATCGCTGCTTTGTGCCGTTTTCCAGATTGTTGCCTCAGTTTCCGCAATCTTCAAAGTTTCTTGTAGATCTCTATCCACATTTGAAAAAACCTTATCATTCTTCGCTTTCCAGATATACCACACAATCCAAGGGAAATTTTCATTATGATTTTCTTTTTGCAGTCTCCAAAAAAGATAATCAAAATTAGAAAACACCAATGACATGGGGAAAACACCCGGGGTGATGGTATCTGAGAAAGTGCCCATGTTTGTAAAGCGGGAGGACATTCAAAAAGGACGTGATTGATCGTTTCCTCTTCCGCTCCACACCGTACATATTGTGTATCACAATTAATCCCTCAGGATCGTAAATTTTCTGAAACCGAGAGACATCCCGGTGAACATCGCAGTTTCCATGTATGGGCCTGTTCACATCCGGACCATAGAATATATTTGTACTGTCATATGAATTTTGTTGTTCGACTTGATATCCCGACTTAACCGTATATCTTCCCGGTTTTTTATAGTGTCATCCAAGAGTGTCTGGTCTATAAGTACTGCTTATAGGCATATTTCGAATAATTGTCACATCCGACGGGTCAATAATAACTGTTATTATCGTGTGTTAAAGATTTTATGTTTTAATGGAATAATTCAGGTTTAAAGTCTACACATCTAACTTTTCTTGAATGGATTTTTTATAAAAGAATTCTCAAAAACATGTTAGAACAATTCAGTTTTAGAAGATAATATTTTTTTTAAAGATTCATATTTATTTATAATTAGATTTAGTTTTAAATTTTAAATTTTGAAATTTGTTTTTGGAACTCTCTCTTTCAGTTAGAGAAATTGTTTCTCGCGTTTATGGGTAATCCATATCAATTTTGAATTTTTTAAATGCAACTTACAAAATACAATTTCTGAACTAAATATGGTTCTTAATTTATAATAAAATTATACGGGTGATAATTATGAGAGCTATCAATTTAATAGTCTAAATATAAATTTTTAATCTGCGTATCACATGGATCCTAATTTAATATTTTCTTTCTTTGTTTCACAAAGAGTGTCATTGTACAACTTTTCAACTATATTAGGAAAACTATTAAAATTTCTACTTTACACATTATTAATACAAAAAATAATTTTATTTCTCTAGTTAATTAATACACTAAGCATTGCAAATATAAAAAAGATACTCTTTATGAAACACAATAAATTTTTAAAACAACACTTTTTGTGAAACAGATAAATTGTATTATAAACGAACCTATTTTTCTTTTTTGCCAACTATACTCTGGGGGATAAAAACTCGGTCCAGTAAATTGGGCCCAATAACCTATGGTAAAAAGACCCAATAAAGTCAAAGAAGCCAGTGAGGTCAAACGAGTAAACGAGATAACAGACCGAGCTGAAAGGCCCACCGGAGTGAACATCCACGGTCAAAGGGGATTAAATGCAGAACCGTTAGTCAACCCCACCAAGACCAAAGACTCGTTCAAACCGGTGAATTAAGTCGTCTAAACGTAACGGCCGGAGCCTCAGACATAAAGACCATTCATGGCGAATCAGACGGAGTAAACGGAGATGATAAGCACAATCTCAAAGTATAAAACAAGGACGAGAGCAAGGGCAATACACAATTTTCCAACTCTCAATACCACTCTCTATTGCAATTTAGCTCTAGACTCAAACACTTGTCTCTTCTTTGTTCTTGTATTTGTAAAACTATCATGAAAATCAATATATTAATCTAATTTACCTCGCAAAAACCTTGTCAAAAACGCTCTCAAATCATGTATGTTCTCATCAAACAACAAACTCTCTGTTTATTGCTCGATAATCCATTGGTTCTTCTTTTCTTAAAAATAAGTCAAAGACACTTCTATTTTTACTATTTACAATTTTTGACGATTGTATTTCCAGCTACAACGCATACATGTAAATTACAAAAACCACTAATACAACAACATATTTTTCTTACAGGAAACTAGTTTTCAATCCACACGGTTCATTTTTTTTTAAAGAAGGTCTAGTTTTAATGTTTAACAAATGTATTCAAACATAACACTTGAACGCGTTGACCCAAAGAAAAAAAAACAGTGGAACCCAACAATGGGACATGTAATATGGAACCACTTAACGCGTTGAAATCATTTGAATCATCACCAGTCCCGTCATTAACTACCGATCATATATCTAAGCCGCATAGAATCGGAAGCGGGTACGCAGAAGCGGAAACGTTTGACAGCGAGGAAACAAGTTTTTTAAAAGATATAGGAAACGGGTACCTATTGGAAACGTATATATATATAATTCAAGCGTATATGCTATTTTTTTTTTTAAACAACAAAAATCCAGTTCATAATTTAATATTGTAACTCAGTTGAACATAAAAGTAATACTCAAAATCACAAAGTCGGTTGATATCGTCATTGTTTAAAATTACAGTTGCTTCTCTCTTTTTTTTGGAATTTAAATTACAGTTACATCTAGTTCATGATAAAATCAGAAGCTTACGGCGGCAAGATGTTCAATCTTTTTTAATTTATTTAGATTTATGATTATACTAGTGAGAACTAGAAAGAGCGTGTGATGTGGGTCGTTGACTCTCTAGTCTTTCCTAGTCAACTGGTCTTTTGAGTTATATAATCTCTGCAAATTGAAAACGGACAAATGAGAAAGACTTGTGATAATTATTGTCATTGACTCTCTCTAGTCTTTCCTAGTCAACTAGTCTTTTGAGTTAGAATGTCTGCAAATTGCAAACAGACAAATGAGGAAGACTTGTGCTAATTATTGTTATTCTTTTACTCTTTTCATAAATTAAAATCGAATAAAGATGTAATAAGACTGATTGTTTTGATTTTGTATTTGTATTGATGGAAAAAAAGAGAGTACACTGCAGCTAGTAATGATTAAGACTAGACTTATTTGAGGAAGTCACTTTATCTGATGTTCAAGATAATATGTTTATAAATAACTATTTATTCACTACAAAAATACGACTGATTCCCGACAGCCAAATCCGAGGGGAATCTGTCGGGAAACGCCTTTTTTTAGGGTTTTTCGATGGATTTGACCCGTCGGGACTATCTCGTTGGGAATCGAAATCCGTCGGAAATTTCCGGGGAATTTCCGATGGATTCCTGAGGGAAAAAATGCACGACCGGATCCCGACGGGTTTCATCAGTCGAGAGATTCCGACGATATTTCGAGGGATATTTTCCCGAGGGAAATTCGAGGGAAGAAATCCTGACCGATTCCTGACTGGTTGTTCGAGGGGCATATCCCGACTGATTTCCGACGGGATATTTTCCGACCGATTCCCGACGGATTTTTCTTGTGGGAATCCCGACCGTTTTCCGACGGTATAAATATATTATTTAAAAAAATATATATTATTTAATAAAATTATTTTAAAAAACTCGAAAATCGGAAATAAATATTAAATATATTTTTAAATTGTTATTAAATTCATAGTGTTTTGAAATAAAAAAACATAAAAATTATAAATTGTTTTGAAAAAAAAAAAAACATAAAATCATAAATTTCCCGGAAATCCGAGAACTTCTTCTTCATCCAACCGCCATGTTCGCGATTTGACCCTTCGCCTCGGTAAGCTCCCGAAAAATGTTACCACGTCGAATTCGCTCGGCGTCTCGGGTCTAGCTTGAAGAGTAACTCCCGTCCCGGTTGTTGGACTAAGCTCGATGGATATGACTGGAGGAGGAGCTTCACTGCGCGACTCCGGGATTAGAGAAGGCACCAGACTTTGGGTTGGACTAGGGGTGGCCGATGGCGAACCGCTCATTTGACGTTGTTTTGTCGATCGAGATGAACCGGCGCGAAGAGCATTGTATTCCGAGTACGACCTCGAAAAATAAAAACCAAAAAAAATAAGTTAGAAGAATTTATAAAAATGGTTGGAAAATATGAAAAAGCACAAGAATTCCCAAAAAAAAATATTTCATATAAAATAGCTAGAAAATAAGAAATCGTCTTTTTTGAAAATAGAAATTTTTTTTATAAAATAGCTAAAAATAAGTGAAAATTCATGTAAGTTAAGAAAAATTTACAAAAAATTCTATAAAATTCCAAAACTATTTTATCTTACAAACCGTTTTTTACAATATATAAAATATATATAAAAACTTATAAATATTTTTTGATTTGATTAATATACATAAATCCAATATTACACAATCTAACCCCTAATCTAACAAAAATACATAGAGGTAATCCTATCTAACAACATAATCTATAAAAATTACACACCCTAACAACCTAACAAGGAATTCCATCCAAACCCTAACATTTCTAACAAAATCAAAGAAAAAAAAATGAGGAGGAAGAAACTTACATCATGGCCAGGAAAATGGAGAGGAAGGCGGCGGCAGCGAGGGACAAGGGTCGGCGAAAGAGAAATCTAACAAAGAGGAGAAGAAATCAAAATAAATGAGAAAAAGAGGAAGAGATCAAAGAAAAAAAGTGTAAGAGGAAGAGTAACTTACATGGTCGCCGGATAAGTGAAAGGGACGTCGGCGGCGGCTAGCTACGGCGGCGTGAGAAAATGTTGGCGAGAGATCTAAAGAGAAATGAGAAGAAACCAAATGAGGAAGAAGAAGAAAAGTCTCAAATATAAGATTTTGATTCCCGGCGGAACTACCCGTCGGAAATCCGTCGGGAATCAATAAATAAACCGCCCAAAAAAATTTGTTATGGCGGTCAATATTTCCGATTTTCCCGGTTTTTTTAGATCCGTCGGAAATCGGTGGGGAATTCCCGACCGATTTCCAACGGATATGATTTTTTTCGAGATCAACACAGAAAATGCTAAGTGTAGAAACGTGTGTGCTGATGAGATTCCAGACGGATTCCCGATGAATAGGTTATACCCGTCGGAAATCAATCTGGAATTCCTGACCGATTTCTACCCATTCAGGGTTTAGGGTTTCAAATTCAAAATTTAGAACAATATAAGGTTTAAGGGACACCAACTTAGCTATGACGATATTTACGAATCGATTGTATAACGAGATAAACCTTTAGTAACGAAACATAGAACTTATACTTAAGATTTTTGGTTTGTTGTAGGATTTTGGTCAAAAGCTCTAAAATGAGTGATTTTCTGAAATTTATAACATAAAACTAAATGAAAATATCATATCTAACCCTAAAAATCTAAACTTTTTCAAAATTTTGCAATGTGAGGTTTCGAAACCCTACACCATCGGAAATCGGTCGGGAATTCCCAACGGATTTTCGACGGCTAAAAAAAGTCATGTTATAATGCTATTTCAACACGTTTATTTTACATGTGTAAAAACAATACCCGTCGGAAATGGGTTGGAATTCTCGACGACTAAAAAAAACACATGTTATAATGCTATTTCAACACGTTTATATTACATGTGTAAAAACAATACCCATCGGAAATCAGTCAGGAATTTCCAACCGATTTCCGACCGATCTTGGTAAAGGTCGTCAGAAATTGATCGGAAATGCCCAATCGATTCCCGACGGGAATTGTTTTTGGTTTAGTAAATATTCTGAATCAGAAAATGAAACGTTTCAAGAATAGAAAAAGTCTCAATAAACGTAAATGTAGATCGAATGATGATTCAATCATATACATATATTCACCACTCTCTTCTTCGTCATCGTTGCGGCTACCAGAAAGACGAAAACAGAGAGTTTGCATACGAGGTGGCTGTGGGAACCAAGAAGGAGAGGTTGGAAAAAGTGTGCGCTTGCCGGAGAGAACAGTGATGGATTTACCATTTCCGAACAGTTCAACAAACCCAAGAGTTTTATCGGCGATTCAGTGAGAGTTACAAAATACAAAGAGAGATTAATTGTTTTACTAAATATTACAATTTTAGTTGTATGTAGTAGGGGTGGGACGGATCGGATATCCGGAGAATTTTGGGATATCCGGATCCGGATCCGAGGCTTCCGGATATCCGCCCAAATATTAAGATATCCGCGGATATCAAGATCCGTAAAAAAACAAAAATAATAATAAAATTAATTGTTTATATAATATTTTATAAAAAAATAAAATCTGTTAT
>PKMM01014388.1:122683-208957 GCA_002933915.1 Eutrema heterophyllum | reverse complement strand
CGCACATACGTACATCCTCCTAAACTGCGAGGAAGTGAGTCCTTACGAGAGGTACGTAACGTTACTATTTAATTATCCACTAATTAATAATCAATTATATATAATTCATTATATATTAATTATAATGTATTTTGCAGCTTATTTGTTACTCAAGTGCGAGAATGCATTGAAGGCGTTTCAGATGATGAAATAAACGATCGTAAAGATCGTCACTTTGCTAAGTGGTTGAAGACGCAAGTAAGTAATATATATAGTTATAAATATTTCATTTAATTAGATCAATACTCAATCTAACATGTACACTTATCGATATGCCTTTTATAGGTGGATCATGGCGACCCCGCATATCCAATATGGTTTCATGAGTTACTCCAAGGCCCCCTCGGGAAGATAACGACTGCACCCATGTATTTCACCCGTGGTTATGTGTTTCATACATACAAGTACGGCGTTCGTCGGGCAACTACCAACTACGGAGTATGTGTTAGGGGTGAAATAGATTTTTAGGGGATGTTGTAGGAAATAATCAAAGTAGAGTACCCCGGCTTGGTTAGTATGAAATGCGTTCTCTTCAAATGTGATTGGTTCGATCCAACAGTCGGTCGAGGGGTGCGAATTAACAAATTTGGTGTGGTGGACGTCAACAAATCACGACGATACAACAAGTTTGAACCATTTATCCTAGCATCACAAGCAGAACAAGTAACGTTCGTTTCATATCCGCGAGTTCGAACCACTGGGCCCACATGGTTATCGGTTATTAAAATAGCTCCAAGGGGTAAAATTGTTGGTGTTGACGATCTTCCAATGCAACAAGAATCTTGCCGTCACATTACAGAACCAGAGATTATGGACAATGTTCTTCTAATTGATTCCCGAAACAGGCAACTTGAATATCTACCTAACGACACAGTAGAAGAAGGTGATTCCGATGAGTTTGAAGAGAGTGACGATGATGATGAACCTGAAGATGATGAACCCGACGAAGATGATGATTAATCTGATTGATTTACTTTTTGTAATTGCTTAATTTGTATAATAAAAATACCGAATATGAGATAATCGGAAAATGACCAGAGATAATCGGAGATGGGATCGTAAGAATTCCCAGAGGTCGAATATTACACAAACCCTGGAATTTTGATGGTTTGGTAATATTAAACCTCCCGGCGTCCTTTCGATCTCATCTCCGATTATCTCCGGATAAACAGTATTACGACGACATTACAACGATTTAAGACTAAGTCGTCGTAATGTCGTCGTAATCCCCAAACCGGGAATTAAAATATTCTGGTTAAGGTTTTACGACGATATTACGACGATTTAAGACTAAATTGTTGTAATGTCGTCGTAAACCCCAAACCGGAAATTAAAATTTTCTGGTTAAGGATTTACGACGACATTACGACGATCTAGTCTTAAATCGTCATAATATCGTCGTAAAACCTTAACCATAAAATTTTGATTCCCTGTTTGGGGTTTACGATGACATTACGACGATTTAAGACTAGATCGTCGTAATGTCGTTGTAAACCCCAAACCCTAAATTTTAGGGTTTAGGGTTGAAATATGTTGTATAAGTTTGGTTTTTCATCGTTTAGCTTGTTTTATATAAGTTCTATACTCATTGTATAAAAATATTACCCGTATCAGAAAAATCAATTCCTTTATATACATCATCCATGTTTCGAATAAACTTATAAAAAGGAACGCTATACATTATTATGTAAGATAAGGAAATTTTCCATATAGTAGATTCAATCGTCGTTATTGAATTTGTTGTTTACTTTGAGAAGTCTTGGATGCACAAATATACTTCGTTAATACACGACGGATTTGTATATTGTAATTTAGGGTATAGATTTCTTATATTACCATCGAATTTACGACGGATCTGTCGTAAATTCGATAGTAATTTACGACTAGTTTACGACGGATCCGTCGTAATGAAAAATAATTTTACCGCGTAGGGGGAAAATTTTCCCGCGTGTCTTCAATATTACGACGATTTTACGTCGGATCCGTCGTAAAATCGTCGTAAAGTACCATCGAATTTACGACGGCAACAACCTCTATATATACGATCCCAGATTCTCTTCCTCGCTCATAATCTCACAATCTCCTTCTCTCTCTCTCTAAGGTATGTTTTTTTTTTTTTAATTAGATATATTATTGTAATTATTAGATAGGATTGGAATTAGATAGGATTGTAATTAGATAGGATTGAAATTAGATAGTTGCGGGAATTATTGGATTATATTTTTAATATTCGTTAATTAATTTTTATCTAATTTTGTAGATATATATGGCGCCACGTAGAACTCACTATCGCTAGTTTATAGGTGGTGATTCGGGACCATCGGAGGTCACGTCATCTTCTGCCACACCGTCCGCGGTTCCGGATTCTGGGTCAGCACCAGCGGCGCCGCCGCCACCTCCACCTGCACCAGCACCTCGACCTCCGTTGTTATATGCGGAATTGACGATCGGGGATATTTTGCAGTCGCCGGGTCAGGATGGTTTACCCCGGTTAGATCCGCGACGGCCGCCTAACACTTTTTGGTACGTAATATTATTATTTTTTTTCTTTTTTTTTGGTAATTATTTTTTTTACTGATAATTGTAGTTTTATTTCTCAGGTTTAAGGAAGATAACAAAGTCGGCCGGAGTGTGTTTGACACCATGAAAGCCTATTTCGAGGAGCCTCACTACAACTGGTCTGCGGTTCCGGATGACGTTATCGAGACGTGGTTCAAATGTTTCGATGTAATTTATTCGCTTCTATTTTTTTTTGAGATTTAATTATTTTTATTTAATGATATCGTTTCTAATTTTTTTTTGTCGATTTTTTATAGCAAAAATGGCACTAGGACATTGGGATCAACGAGATGGTGAAGACGCAGTTTAAGAAGAAGGGAAAATTGCGGCTCAACAATACCGTCTCCGATTGGAAGAGGAAGTGGGAGGTTAATGGCGATGAGGCAAAGCCCCCATACATGTCTTCCATAGTTTGGAACGGCCTGAAGACCTACTGGATGAATCCGCATTCGCAGGAAGTGGCCGCTAAGTGTTCGGCTTCTCAGAACACTATCGGTCCAGATGGTCTTCCGGCGGTTATGCCGCATACTTCGGGTCAAACGTCTTTTGCGGGAAGGCGCCTTCAAATGGTAATTGTAATTATTTAATTTATATTTTTGTGATTTTAATTATTATTAATTAAAATTAACCATTAACCGTTTATTTTTTTTTGGAATGTCGTTTGGTTAGGCAAACGGAGGCGAACTTCCTCCAATGACCAGAGTTTTGAGGAAACTCATAAAAAGAAAGACGACTCTTTTGTGGATCCTCGAGCGGAGAAGGTCTACAATGACGTCCAGGCAAGGATCGCAGAGCGTCAAACTCAATTCTCTCAGCAGCTATCACCTGGCGGTAGCTCGGTCCAATCCACTGCGGCTTTGACCACAACCCAGATGGATGAGATATATGAAGAGGTAATAATAATCAAATTATATTTTTACTGAATTCTTTTGTATTTAATTTATTATATTTAACGTTTCTTTTTTGAAGGTTGCCCGAAGAAAAAAAGTAGAATTTTAGGGATGGGATCGATCAGAGAAAGTGTCGTCCCCTCGTCTTCCTCACGTCTTCCGTTCGACGATCTGGTTGAGTTGCGGAACGAGTTGAACACCGCCCACTCCGAGATCAACACTTTGCGGGTGAAGCATGTGGTATACGATGAGAAGATCCAAGTCTACGATAACAAGATCAACTCGTACAACTCGCTCTTTGATATTCTTGCCGCGAGTAACCCTACTTTGGCGGCCGCACTGAGGAAGCAGCAACAACAAGAGCAGCAGCAGCAGCAACAAGCATCGACATCGGCCCAGATTGATCCGCTCGCGCAACACCAAGCGGCATTGGAGCGGAGATCGGACGAGGAGCTTTTGAGTGATTTAGGTATTGACCTAAATGATAATTAGTATTNATATATATATATATATATTTTTTTTTATTATTAATTTATACATCGATTTTACATCGAATTCGAATTTACATCGATTTTACATCAATCTATAGTTTACGACGAATTTACATCGATTAAATTTTACATCGGTTTACCAACGAATGTACATCCTTATATTACGACGATTTTACGATGGATTACCGATTCAAAAATTCAAGAAATCGATGTAGAATCGATGTAATGTTGCGACGTCTTTACAACGAAATACCAACGAGGTAACTTTCGTCGTAATGTCGTTGTAAATTTACATCGATTTTAACACGGATTATTTACGACGATTTGTATTCGTCCTAGTTTTTACGACGGATTTACGACGATTCTCGAGTAACGACGATCATTTTACGACGATTTGGCAATCGTCGCTAATCCGTCCCAAAGCCTGTTTTACATCGATTTTACATCGATTATGTCCGTTGTAAACGACCTGTTTTCTTGTAGTGCAAATCCTGATGATATTCGTCGCCATTGTTCTTCATTAGTTGATGAGCGTGAGTCAACTGTTACGTGATCTATCCCAACATTACATCACACTCAGTCAACATATGCTCCAACTCAAAATTAGTACTGGAACCCTGTTCAAAACACAATAGAGAAGGAGGATCCTTGCCGTATACAAACTTGAATGGAGTCGCCTTTAAAGTTGTATGATAAGACGAGTTATACCAGTACTCTGTCCATCATAACAACTTCAACCAGGAATGAGGATTAGAAGATGCCAAACAACGCAAGTATGTTTCCAAGCAACGATTTAAAACTTCAGTCTGTCCATCCGTTTGGGGATGGAGAGCTGATAGCGTCGGATTCGTCTCCAAAACTTCAGGTTTTAAATTTATAAACCTAAAGGTTTTGCAAGTGCACAGACGTGCGTTGTAGTACTTTAGGTATCGATTCACAGGGATGAAATGCTGTTCTGCGAGACATTAGAAAGAGAGTTAGTAAGGAAGTCTATAAAAAATAATAAGGTTTATGGTTTTGTCACGAAACGAGTGCTAGGAATTTAAACTAAGCTAAGCGAGAAAATAAGAAAGCGAGCAAGTTAATTAAGCGAGTGAACAAAGCGATATTGGAATGTAAACTAATCTAAGCAAGTAAATAAGAAAGCAAGTAAGCTAAGATCAAAAGCGAGGCTGTAAATAAATAAACTAAGCATTGGGCAATCAGGAATTCTCTAGGGATCATGGCCGAAAATCATAAGAATTTTGCTAGGGTTTTTAGAGCGACTTTTTGTTGTCTTTGGATTCTTGAACTTGGAACACGGACACTATGTGTAGTCTACTTTCGTACATCCTACACATCTACAACTTTAGTACTCGACCGGTAGCTTTCGTCTCTGCCTCGCAAAAAGTTAGTGATTATACTCAAAAGTCATTAACGCTCACAATCCCTCCACAAGTATACTTTCGAAATCTTGTGACGGTTTTGCTCGTCTACCCTAGGTCAAACATATGGATGCAGTACTTTCCTAGCTCTAAAAATATCTAAAATTAGTTGCAAGGTAGCTAATCAAGCAAACATGCATTAAGATTAAGGATAGAACGAAGAATCCTAATCGATACCCTAATCTAAAACCTAATGATGAATCGATCCATGAGAGCCCCTTGAGATCCCTTTGCCCAACAAGAGAACTACTCGGAAACGATTAAAGAAAGCAGAAGCATACTTGAATTAAGAGCAGGAGGTTGGTGAAGAAGCCTCACGATTTTAAGAACTAAGTCCGGTGAGAACCTCTTCACTAATCTCTAAAAGTATCGAACGAAAAATAAAGTGCAAAAGTAAGAACGAAAATTAAACTAAAACTAGAACATAAGGTAAAGCATAAAGTAGATTAAATTAAAGTGCAGGAGATTGGTGAAAAATCCTCTAGAATTTAAGAACGATGTCCAAAGAGAACTTCTCCACCAATCCTAAAAGTAAGAACTTAAGAAAAGACTTGCAAAAATAAACTAAAAAGATGTTCTATGGCGGCTCAATAGGGTGTACGAAATTGTGACTGTAAAACAAGTATTTATAGGTATTCAACTCTTGCTTTAGGCGTCCTTAGGGTTTAGTTGAAGAGGAAACGAAGTGGGCTTGAAGATGGGCTTCGAACAAGATGATCTTAGGCCGTTTTTGCTTCACCGCGTGTGCGTGGCTTGGACCAGCGGCCAAAGGGTGTTTTGCCATGGCTGGAGAGCCTCGACCCGTGGCCAAGAGTGTCTTCGCCATGGCCATGAGGCTTGGACCCGCGATGGTTGGCCTATGAGGTTGAAACTTCAGTTATTCTCTTGCTTTTTTTGCTAGACTACATAACATGCCTTCAGTCAATTGGATGTATCTTGAGACCTAACCGTTGGATTTTCTTGAAACCAACTGGGTATGAAAGGTGTTTCTCCCTTCTATCTTGTATCCAAATTTGGGCATGATCGGACAGTGAGAAGGTCTCCATTGGATGTCAAATTTCTGACGGTACAAAATTGTTCAAAATATGGTTTTTCTCCAATTTGCGTCGTTTTGCCTAAGGAACATGAAAATAGTCTTGAAACTAAAAATATGCAAAAACTACAATAAAAACATGTAAAAGCAAATGAAACACTTATCAAAGTGTTTTAAAATAAATGGTAAAACGGGTAAAAATACGGTGTTATCACTCCCCTAGACTTAAACCTTGTTTGTCCTCAAACAAGACAAAGCTTAAGCTTGGAGACGATAAAAAAAAAATCATAAGGAACTAGAAATCTTGGAGACCGTCCTTCTAAACCATAACCATCGAACTACATCAAACGCAACCTAGCCTAGAAAATTCTCACCAGAAGTTTCCGTAACACTAGTCCACGGTATCCGTCATGCGAAATATAAACTCAAAATCCAAAAATCAAGTCAACTAGCTCTCTAAATTCATTAAGTGGAAACATGAACTTCTCATCAAAATGATTAAACCAAGACAATCGAGGCTAGGTATTAAAGGCTTTTAAAGGTGAGGTTAAAGGTGTTTCGGGTTACCGTAATTTCACTGAAGGATGCTAGATATTATGCAAAGCAGCAAGAGAGGATGGAGCTGTTGACGTCCACAGTTTTCAGTCACTTCTTCTTGCGTAAAAATGTTGCACTTCCTCCTTTCTCCAAAAACAGAAGTTTTCTGTTATTCCCCCAGACTTAGATTTTTCTGTGGGCTTGGAATGACAAACTTCTCACAAACAAACCATTGATGCCTCATAAGTATTTCGACCAACCTAGACTATTTTTAGGCTTTTATTTCCATTCCTTTTCAATTATTTTCGAAATTTATTTATTTTTTTCGAAAAGGGGAAACGCCTTTTATTGAGATAGATTCTTAGGGGCACGGAAATTTACCATGATTTTGAGTTTTTCCAAAGCATAACCAAGCTCTTATCTTTGTTGAATTCACCTCCACCAATCGTGTATTGTCTTCGTCTTCAGTGACTGAAAACTATGTCGTTCCTCCCTCTCCGGTGTTTTGGCACATATCTGCACATAAGACACAAAGAGAGTTGCATGAGGTTTGAACAATGGTTAAGTTTCGGGTGGGGTACCAACTAAAGATGAGTTGGACATTCATGTACGACAAAGAGTGGTAAAAGGTAAAAGAACGTCATGCATGTATGATTCGTTATCTTTGCCTAAACCTTTGATGAGAAAATTAAGGCAAAATTAAAGTCCAAGTATAATAGAGCTAGTATATTCCATCCTAAAGAATCTCTACGATCTAAATTCCTCGGAGGAATTCGCATTAACAGAAACTCTAGCTACCGTCTAGTCTAGAACCAAATTACGAAAGAGCATATTACTAGGAAATAGTGTAGAAGCACACTGGTCGGTTATCGTCATAGATTTCTTTCATCATTCCCTCAAAACGTATTCCTACTTTATTGAAACAAAACTTGAAATTTTTTAAAGAAAAGGGCAAAAAATGCAAAATGCAAAGACTCATGAAAGAAAAGGTGATTAGTAAGGGATGAAATCCTCCCCCAGACTTAAATCATACTGTCCTCAGTGTGAAATAAATCGAGCAAGGACGAGAAATAGATGTATGTAATAATTGAAAAAGTTTAGGGAAAAAGAAAACTTACCTGGAATGGATGGGGGAATGGAATGGTGGTGGATAGGGGATGTTTAGTGGTGCTGTGGTGATGGGGAACGGTAGTGGGGATGGTCGGGAATGGATGGGAATTGATCGGGGATCGAAGTAAAACGATCACGATCGACAGGCGGTTGGCCATGGGTCGAAGGGCTCCGACCGCGGCCAAAGGAAGCCGCGCCGCGGGTCGGTCGAGTGCGACCGCGACTACGTGCTGGTTCGCCATGGGTCGAGGTGATGCACCCGCGGTCGAGCCTCTTTTGCGGTCAAACGTCTCCTCTTGGTTCGTGCTGGACCGAGCAGTTCCGAACCGTGTTTCCTTCTTTTTGTCTTTTCGGTTTTTTTATTTTTTTGAGAGCTGAAACTAAGAAAAAGAAAACGTTAAAAGAAAAAGAAAGAAAAACTAAAAAGAAAAACGTACCTAAAATGGGTTGCCTCCCATTGAGCGCTTTTGTTTAAAGTCGTTTAGCTCGACGTCGGTGGCTAGGTGAGCTTAGTCGAAGAAAGGTCTTGTCCGAAAACAAGGTTCCTTTGATTTAACTTTGTAATCCTTCGTATAAAACATATCACGCCATTCCCACTCGGGATTTCTGTCATCAAGTTCGAGATGGTGATCTCCTCCGGGATCACAATGGAAAATCATATTTGGAGCTTCCTTGGAGTATGCTTCTTCTTCTTTGGTATTCTCGGATGGTAGAGCCATGTTGCACGATGCATAGATGGTAGGCCCTGTTGATTCTGAAAATCACACAAGGGGCAAAACAATAAACTCAATGGATCGAATCTCGTTTTATTGATTAAACTCGGCGGAGCTACAAGATTGCTAGATCGTAAAAAGATGACATGAGAACCAAGGAGATAAAAGCTAAGGTGGTAGCTCTCGGTACCTTAGGTCTCGCATATTGATATATCATGGTTTTTACCCCTTTTTGACCATGATATAGGTCCGTTTTATAGAGTATTTCTATTATTTTGTAGTGTTTTAGAGTTTTTTACAGGTTTTAACACGTTTGGAGCATAATTGGAGATATTGGAGCTTTATGTAGCATTTTGGAGCATTTTGGAGCAAAACAGAAGTTCGTGTAGCTGAGTACCCGATTTGAGGCCTCAGTATCGATCGATACTGATTAGTATCGGTCGATACTCACTGCAGCAAGACACAAGTCGCGACTTTTATGAAGAGTTGAAGAATTGCAAAATTGCCCAGAAGACTTTATTATTTACAATTAAGCCCAAAACGTGTTTTAGGAGTTTAAGTTAGGTTTTTAAGCCACTTTGGCAAGGACGTTCGAATTACACTGGATTCTACTTTGGTTTTGGAGAGATTTCTGAGAGAGACAATTCTGAACCTCTTGTTTTACTCACTTCTATTTTATTTTATTTGATGATCTATTCAATCATGTTGCTTGTTTCAATCACCATGTCTGAGTAGATCTCTTGTTAGGTTCAGGGTTCTCATAAGGGTTTTCTCTGAATGTTATGTTAATTAAATGATTAGGATTCACCATCTGAATTAGTTCTTCGCCTTAGGTTGTTCTCATAGCTAATTCTAGGTTGACGAATCTGGAACTTAGATCTTAGGATAATTGATTAGGCACGAGAGTGCGATTAATTACCTGATAGAACTTAGGGTGAGCAAAATAACTATTCGCAAAGAGATTTGATTTAGTTTTTTTGTGAACAAATCAAACCTGAACTCAAAGCTGGTTTAGACTTTAGGATTCGCAAAGAGATTTGGAATTCTAGGATTTAGACTTAGGTAGTTTTCGCAACGAGAGTTAGTTAGCTACACTTTAGTGATTTGAGTTCAAGAACCGCACTAAATCTGAATCATGTTAGTTAGTTTATCTACATTCATTGAATTTCCTGAGAAATACTCTGAGCCTATCTTCTTTCCTATTGATTCACGACTTGTTTAATTTACGCACTTGCTTTCAATTACATCTTTTGGTTTAGCTTAATTCTAATATATGTAATCTATTGAGTGATATATGGAGTTCTTGTGTTCGACCCCTACTTATACTTTAACTACCGCTTTAGTACTTTTAGGGTATTAATTTGAGCATATCACATATGATTGTAGATGCCTTTGAATGAGGTGATGGTCTTCTTCTATATAAGGTTTTGAGTCGGTCTAAATGAGATGATTTCCTTTTCCTAGTCCCATCAGGAGAAGGAAATCTTCCTTTTCTCCCTCCAAAATCGGGAAAGATTCCACAAATCTCGGAGGTCGGCGCGTAAGGAAGCTCGGCCCGTTGAGTGTGATCTTGGGCTTCCTTCTGTTAGTTCAAACCGTCATAAACCGGAATCAATTAGCCGGTCTCGGTTCAAACCGGGCTAAACCGGGGAGTGCTAAACTCACCTCCAACAGGCCCTAGATCAGTTCGGGACTGGCTGCGTGTGGAGCAAGCTTGGCCGCGGAAAAAGGAGGCTTGGCTGCGGGTCGGTGATGCGCACCCACGGTGGAAGAAGGGTTGGCCGCGGGTGGAGGATGTGCGACCGCAGTGGAGGTGTCTCGGGCAGATTTGCCCGGTTCATCATCTCCTTTGTCTCCAATGATATTTTCTGGTCCTAGGGGAATATTTGTCTTCTCCTTGGCTTTATTTAAGTCTCCATCACGTCCCATATGAGCAAGGGCAGAGTGTGCATCAAAAGTTACCATTCCGCACGTCGAGATTCTCGGTTTGATGTTTTCCTCAAGTGTGACGGGTGCATCTTCTTCTATAGCATTTTCAACGTTCTTTGTAGCTCCTCCAGGGTCTAATAGTGGTTCATCTCCGCTGCATGTGTTCATAAAATGGGAATCACGAAATTCTATTACCTTGATCGAGCATGGAACAACAAGTTTTCCGGGATCCTTCATCTTAGAAAGCGTCTTCAATGGTTGCTCGGATGCATCTGTTAGTGTCTCATCCTTCACGAGGTCTGTCTTACGCTTAACGTGGTGAGGAGTAGGAGTAGAAACAAGTCCTTCTTCTCCTTTGATGACATGAGCTTGAGAATCCAAGAGACTTTCATTTGATGACTTCTTTATTACCAATTTGATTACGGGTCTCCATCGAGTTCGGAAACTACATAGTACCCCTCATCTCCGTGCATAGATTCATTGAGTTCTTGAAGAATACTGTCCATATCGGCTTTGGAAACTATCGGTTCCTCATAATCTCTATCCGAACAGCATCGTCTTGATGAAAGCATATCATTGCAATACCTCATGTTCTTCTTATCATAGAGAGGCTCGTCTCGGTAGTAAGGAGGCTTGTACCATCCTTGAGAGTAGCTGGTCGGTGCCGGTTTCCGATCCATGTAGAACGAATCACGGTAGTAGTGTGAATCGTGAGAGTAGTGAGCATAAGATGGGTCGTAGTAACCCTGCTCGTAGTAGTGATCTCGCTCCAGAGGCGAGTCCATGTTTCAAAGCTGAAACGAAGAAAAACAAAAACAAAAATTAAAAAGAAAAATTTTGTTCTAGAGTCGATTAACTAACCTCTAAAGTGTGGCAGAACAAGTAGCGATTGCCTCTCCGGCAACGGCGCCAAAAACTTGATAGCGTCGGATTCGTCTCCGAAACTTCAGGTTTTAAATTTATAAACCTAAATGTTCTGCAAGTGCACATACGTGCGTTGTAGTACTTTAGGTATCCATCCACATGAAGGGAATGTTGTTCTGCGAGAGCTTAGAAAGAGAGTTAGTAAGGAAGTCTAAAACGATAATAAGGTTTATGGTTCTGTCACGAAACGAGTGCTAGAAATTTAAATTAAGCTAAGCGAGAAAATAAGAAAGCGAGCAAGTAAATTAAGTGAGTGAACAAAGCGATATTGGAATTTAAACTAATATAAGCAAGTAAGGTAAGAGAATAATCAAAAGTGAGGCTGTAAATAAATAAACTAAGCGTTGGGCAATCGGGAACTCTCTAGGGATCATGGCCGAAAATCATAAGAATTTTGCTAGGTTTTTTAGAGCGACTTTTTGTCGTCTTTGGATTCTTGAACTTGGAACACGGACACTATGTGTACTATACTTTCGTACATCTTACACACCTACAAATTTAGTACTCGACTGGTAGCTTTCGTTTACGCCCGCGCAAAAAGTTAGTGATTATACTCAAAAGTCGTTAACGCTCACAATACCTCCACAAGTATACTTTTGAAATTTTGTGACGGTTTTGCTCGTCTACCCTAGGTCAAACATATGAATGCAGTACTTTCGTAGCTCTAAAAATATCTAAGATCAGTTGCAAGGTAGCTAATCAAGCAAACATGCATTAAGATTAAGGATAGAACGAAGAATCCTAATCGATACCCTAATCTAAAATCTAATGATGAATCGATCCATGAGAGCCCCTTGAGATCCCTTTGCCCAACAAGAGAACTACTCGGACACGATTAAAGAAAGCAAAAGCATAATTGAATTAAGAGCAGGAGGTTGGTGAAGATGCCTCAAGATTTTAAGAATTACGTCCGGTAAGAACCTCTTCACTAATCTCTAAAAGTATCGAACGAAAAGTAAAGTGCAAAAGTAAGAACGAAAATTAAACTAAAACTAGAACAGAAGGTAAAGCAGATTAAACTAAAGTGCAGGAGATTGGTGAAGAAGCCTCTCGAATTTAAGAACGATGTCCGGAGAGAACTTCTCCACCAATCCCAAAAGTAAGCACTTAAGAAAAGACTTGCAAAAATAAACTAAAAAGATGTTCTATGGTGGCTCAATAGGGTGTACGAAATTGTGGCTGTAAAACAAGTATTTATAGGTCTTCATCTCTTGCTTTAGACGTCATTAAGGTTTATTTGAAGAGGAAACGAAGTGGGCTTGAAGATGGGCTTCGAACAAAATGATCTTGGGCTGTTTTTGCTTTACTGTGTGTGCATGGCTTGGACCAGCGGCCAAAGGGTGTTTCGCCGCAGCTGGAGAGCCTCGACCCGCGGCCAAGAGTGTCTTCGCCGCAGCCAGGAGGCTTTGACCCGCGGTGGTTGGCCTATGAGGTTGAAACTTCTATTCTTCTCTTGCTTCTTTCGCGAGACTACATAACATGCCTTCAGTCAATTGGATGTATCTTGAAATCTAACCGTTGGATATTCTTGAAACCAACTGGGTATGAATGGTGGTTCTCCCTTCTATCTTGTATCCAAATTTGGGCGTGATCGGACGGTTTGGGCGTGATCGGACAGTGAGAAGGTCTCCATTAGATGTCAAACTTCTGTTGATACGAAATTGTCCAAAATCTGGTTTTTCTCCAATTTGCGTCGCTTTGCCTAAGGAACCTGAAAAGAATCTTGAAACTACAAATATGCGAAAACTACGATAAAAACATGTAAAAGAAAAAGAAACACTTATTAAAGTGTTCTAAAATAAACGGGTAAAAATACGGTGTTATCAAGAGCCGACCTGAATTTTAACTTAGTTCCAACCAACTTGAATAACTCTGTCCAAAATGCACTGAGAAAACTGTGAAGTCTCATAACCTCTTGTATGAACTTAGCAGCCACGTCCGAGGCAGTAAAAGGGTGCTTAAGACCAATAAATTGCCCATATTTGCCAAGAGGGTCCACCACGACAAGAACCACATTGATCCCTTATGAAGACGGTAATCCTTCAATGAAATCCATACTGATATCCTGCCATATTTCAGAAGGTAAGGGCAACGGTTGTAACAATCTTGCAGGTGACAATGGAGAATACTTGTGTGTTTGACACACGTGACATTCAACAACATAAGACTGCACTTGTTTCTTCATACCTCGCCAATGGAACCAATGTTGAATGCGTTTTCGTGTTCTCAACACCCGTGAGTATCCCTCCAACTTGCCATCATGACATTCATATATAATTAACGGTATGAAAGAAGACCGGAACGAAATTACTAGCCTTCTTTTGTACTAGAGATCCCCCTGCGAAACAGAACAACCCTTTCTTACCAACTTTCCTGCATTAAATTGTTGGATCATATGCCGCAGAGTAGTATCCTATTCAATTTCAGTTAACATATAATGCATTTGAATAACAGAGGGAACCGTGACAGCCAAAAGAGTTGCTGCAGTATCTAACTCAGACCCGTGAACCACTCTAGAGAGACCATCATCAACTTTGTTGTCAATACCAAAGTATCTCAAATCACAAACCAAGCAACTTAGTGAACCACTTCTAATACTCCATAGACACCTCTTTCTGCTCCAACAAAAAATTCAAGCTCTTCTGATCAATATGAACAATAAACTTATGACCAATCAAATAATGTTTTTACTTATTGACATCCACCACGATTGCCATCAGCTCGCTTTCATAGATAGGCTTAAGTTGCTCTCTATCTGATAATCCATAGCTAGAATAAGTAATAGGCCGATTCTTGTGCTGTAAGTCAGCTCCTAATCCATGCCCCAAAGCATCAGTCTCAACAACAAACACCTCCTCAAAATCGGGTAAAGCCAAAACAGGGCTTGAAACCATTGCCAATTTCAAATTTTCAAAGGCAGTTTGAGCTTGGTTGGACCACTCAAACTAATCTTTGCGCAATATATCAATCAAAGGTCTCGCTAACCCACCATATCCCGTCACAAAACTCCTATAATATCTCGTGAGAGCCAAAAATCCACGCATCTCTTTCACAGACCGTGGTTTAGGCCATATTTGTATCGCTGCAGTCTTGTTTGATATGTGGCTACTCCATTGTGAGAAAGAATGTGTCCCAAGTATTCCACCTGCAACTGAGCAAATAAGCACTTTTTTATTGCTAATGAGCAAAAATCTGCAGTACTACAATAAGATGCTTTTGATGCTCTGCCAAAGAAGAGTTGTAAACCAAAATATCATCGAAAAAAACAACACAATCTTCCACAGATATGGTCTAAAAACTTCATTCATGAATGCCTGGAATGTTGTGGGAGAATTGGTTAAACCAAAAGACATTACCAGGAACTCATAGTGACCCTCATGAGTTCGAAAAGTTGTCTTGACAATATCAGATTCCTTCATCCAGATTTGATGGTAGACAGACTGGAGGTCAAGCTTCGAAAACACCACAACCCCATTAAGTTCAACTAAAAGCTGATCAATGAATGGAATATGATACTTATCAGGAATTGTTGCTCGAGTAAGAGCTTTGTTATCAATACGAAACCGCAAGCTATTGCCCTTTTTTCTGACCAAGAGTACCAGACTTGAAAAATGACTAATGATTGGTCTTATAGTACCAAATTGCAAAATTTCAGTAACCATCAACTCCATAGCTCCTTTAACGACAAGGCCTAACTGAGACAATTGTGACCCCTTGCAGTAAATTAATAGCATGATCTTGACTTCTAACAGGAGGCAAACCGGCATGGACTACAAAGACCCGAGAAAATTAATTGAGAATTGGCACAATCTCTTGAGGAACAACCTGCTGCAACAAACTTTGCGTTCATAACTTCATTTCCAGACCCATGCTATTCATAGGATAGGCTGAAGCTAATGATTTCAGAGACAAAGTAGTGGAATGCAGCTCAAGATCTCCCCGTAAAGTTACCATCTTGCTGTGATGGTTAAAAGACAACTCATGGAGGTCCCAGCCCACCAAATACTACCCTTGGAATCTCATCCATTGAACCCCTAAGATCACATCAATGCCACCCAATTCCATATTAATAAAGTCAGTGGTGAAATGCAATCCTTGAGAAAATAATTCCACATGTTTGTAAACACCTGAACCAAACTCTGTAACACATGTTCCCAATAGAATCTGCAGGTTCTTGTGCGATAACAGAGGAGGTCGAGGTTGAGAAACTACACGTGGAGTCACAAAATTGTGAGTAGCACCATTGTCAATCATTATAACCACTTCCAACTTGCCAATATACCCACAGAACTTGGTTGTTGTAGGATAGTCAACACCCAAAAAGGCATTCAAAGATAATTCCATCAGCTGACTTGAAGGTTTTCCTTCTTCTTCAACCAACTCGATCATATTTTCATCTAAGACCTCTAAAGCATGCCCGTTGAAAACAGTGAGAAAGTGTAACTCTCTATTGGGACACACACTGAGATGAGATTTGCGCCACTTCGCATCACATTTAAAACAAAGCCCATTACGACGTTTCTCATTCAGCTATGCATAAAAAAGTCAAAGGCGATGGCATTGAGAGCATCTAGAAACATTATTCCTAATAGTTGATTGTCCCGAGGATGCAAAACCTTGTTTTGAACCGGAGAAACATTCCACTACTTATGAGTATTGGAAGCAACATAAGATTTCCACGGAGTATAAGTAGAGGATCTACGAGAACCATCTTCAAAACCTTCACTAGCTCCCACTAGCCTGCAAAAAGCGCTAGATTCCATTTTAAGAACTGTGTTAACCCCCAAGGCTCCTTCATTTTGATGACCTCCTTCATCTCAGATTTCAACAAATTATAGAACACATCCACAACACGTCTCTCTGTTACATCTAGAACAACAGAAACCGGCTCTTCATATTCATTAACATAATCCCCAATAGACATAGTTTACTTGATGCTAAACAAACGTTTCCCAGGCTCATCATCTACGCTGCCAATGAACCTCTCCACCAATCTGTGTTTAAACTCAAACCAATCTGTGAAAGGATTTGTCTCCATCTCTCTATTAAATCAATTCAACACATGACCATCAAGACTCAAAGAAACAAAACTTAAACGAGCTTGACTAACATAATTCCCCAACCAAATTTTTTGGTTAACTCTCGTGATCCAGCTAAAAAGGACGTGATCCATCAAAAATAAGCATATCCACCTTACGCGGTAAACTCTCACGATTCTCCACCATTTGTCATACCGGTGAACCACTCAAGGAACCTGAAACACCCGGTCCCTGCCGTTCTAGGCTTCAGACGACACGTTCCATATTTAGGCCATTCCCTGGCTAAACCTCCTGGTTTTAAACCATTTCTAATTTAATCACCTATTCCAGGCGATTTCCTTCGAATCTTTCCTATGGCTTTCCCTAGCCATCTCAAGCTTAATTCTGATACCCTTTCTAAATAGTATGCATCAAAAACTCATTCTATTTAAACATGTCTTTCCCTTGATTTAATTCCAATCAAGTACTTGCCTGGTCTGACCATCTTTACCTTTGGACAACCCACTTTAACTTTCGTTCGATTTATAGATTGGTTTTCGACTCGGTCCAAGTCATGCATCTACGCAAGTCACTATCCATTTGTTCCAAGATAGTGTACTTACCCGTAGCTACGTAAGTCACTATCCATTCCTTAGACCGAACCATTCCTTTTTCCCAGACGATCTTCACAATCGCCCACAACCAAGACAATGATCCCATCCGATCATGTCTCACTATAATCTCGCTTCATGATCCCATTTGGATCATGTACGGTTTCGTTCGACCATTCCCATGGGTCTGACTCTTACTCTCCACGTTGCACCATCGATCCTTTATCCCGAACCGTAGTCGATAACGGTTGGCTATGGTCGATCCTATTCGCATCTCACCTGCTATAACTGTTAGCTGATAATACATCTGACAATCAGCCAGTTCTGTCAATGTCTCGTCTAGAACTCGACCATTGTGGTCGAACCTGACCGTTGCCGGTCTAATATCCACTTTTACCGAACCATTATCGGCCATTGGTTAACCTTTGATCGTGTGAACCTAACCCATAATTCAACCCTCGCTCCAGATCATTCATTGGATTGCGGTTGGGTTAAGTTCCATGATTCTTTCATGAATCCCTCTTTTCCCGGTGGTTTATGCCTTAGGCGAGATTTGTCCTTTTTGGTCGAGAGCATTCTCCTTTTAGGCGTGGAATTCCCCTTCTTTTGGTCACAACAAGAAAACATGTCTATTACAATATCCATATTCGTTGTAAAATCGTTATAAAACGGGGGTTTTGACGCATTAGCGATGATTGACAAAACGTCGTAATGGGATCATCGTTATTCAAAAATCGTCGTAATATCATCGGGAAAACTGCGACAAACTTAAATCGTCGTAAAATAAATGGCAAAATAGCATCGACTTTATGACGACAGACCTGGCGTTGGTATATCTTTGGTAAGTTGTTGGGAAGTTACTTCGGATTAACAACGAAAGTTTGATTTAATTGTATCGTTGAAATCATCGTAAAATTGACGTAAGAGTTTCGATGGTAAATCATTGGAATGAGAAATCGATGGTTAATCGTCGTAATATCTCTTTCAATCGAAATCCGTCGTAAAGTGACTCGATGGAAATTCGATGCTATTTAACAACGATTTCCCATCGATTCTCATATATTTATAAATATTTGTTTTCGAATTTCATTAATTAGTAATATAATTAATAAAATTATAATTAAAAATTAAAATATATAATTTATAAATTTTAATTCAAAATAAAAAATAAAATTTGAAATACCAAAAAAAACTAGAAAATATCTAATTATTCGCAAGGTTAATATCGAAGTTCCCGAAAAGCTCCGCGTCTGCTCATCCGCATCTGGCTCGTCTTCTGATATAGGATCAATGGTGATGGATCCTAAAATGATGGACTAATGGCGACTCTTCAACTGGACTAAGGTCACTCTTTGAAGAATCGAAATAATGGTTAATGGATAGATGGGTGGATCGAGAGACGCCACACAAATTATGAAAGGATCTATGAAAAGTCTAGAACACTCAAACTTCAGGGCTTCACACACAAGAAGATTGGAGCGGCTGCTCTTCTAAGAAGAAGAAAATCTCGTTTTTATTTCATTCAAAGTTAAAAGTTTACATGCTGAGAAATGACTTTATATAATAGTCCAGCAATAGGTGATTTTCTAGGGTCGAAAATACATTACACAAAAAGGACTAGACTTGCAAAAACAACAGACTCGAAGTAATGACTAAAAATAAAAGATTCTTAAACTTCCAACAGTCATATTCCTGCAAAACAAGAAAAGAGTTTTTTATTTATTCAAATTTAAAATGCATACCTTAGCTTATGTGAATGTGTTTTCCTTGGATGATTTATGCGACTTGATCTTCTCTTGAAATGGTGAACAAAACAGCTTCCTTGATTCCTTGAGGAACTGGTAAGAGCAGAGTTGTTGGAGTCTTGAGCAGAGTTGTTGGAGTCTTGAGTTGCTCTTAAGCGTCTTCTTCAATTTTCTTGGTGATCTCAACTTTTTGGAATTCTTCATACTCTATGAGAGTGATGGGATTCTCCACAGACTTGTTGAACTTCTCTCCCAAGCGTTTAGTTCCTGACCTTGTCCTTGGTGTTTGACTCATAGTTGCTATGTTGGTGTCTTCTTCCTCAGATCCTGATAGAATAGACTCGATGCCCTCATCATCCCCTCCCCATTGAGAAGGTTCTGACCTTAGAACAGGTATATATGCATTAAAGGGAGCTAGGTCCGTAACATTGAAAGTAGGAGATTTGTTAACTCACATGGTAGTTCAAGTCTGTAGGCATTATCGTTGATCTTTTCTAGCACTCTAAATGGGCCATCTCCTCTTGGTGAAAGGTTTGCTTTTCTCTGGTTGGGTAACCTCTCATGCCTCATGTGAAGCCAGACCCAATCTCCTGGCTCAAAGGTGACCTCCTTACGATGCTTATCAGCTTGTTGCTTGTATTTCTCGGTCTTTTTCTCCAGATTATCCTTGGCCTTTTGATGAAGCTTCATCACAAAATCTGCTCGGGTTTCACCTTCACTAGGATACACAGCTTGGGGGCAATGGTGAGAGATCTAGTGGAGTAATAGGGTTAAAACCATAAACAACTTCAAAAGGAGAGAGTTTAGTAGCAGAGTGTTTGGCATGATTATAAGCAAAATCAATGTATGGCAAACAAGATAACCAATTTTTCAAGTTCTTACCAACCGTGGCTCTCAACAAAGTAGAGAGTGTGCGATTTACTACCTCGATTTTGGCCATATGTTTGAGGATGACATGTGGTTGAGAAAAGCAGCTTGGTTCCTAACTTCTTCCACAAAGTCTTCCAGAAATGGCTCAAGAACTTGGTGTCACGATCTAAGACAATGGTTCTTGGTACTCCATGTAAACGCACTACTTCTTTGAAAAAGAGATCAGCAGTTTGAGTAGCGTCATTAGTCTTATTGCATGGAATGAAGTGAGCCATTTTGGAGAACCTGTCTACAACTACAAAGATAGAATCCTTGTGGTTGATATTTGGCAGATCTAGAACAAAATCCATAGAGATGTCTACCCAAGGTAGGTTAGGAATAGGCAAAGGCATATATAAACCATGAGGATGTGACTTGGATTTTGCCTTTAAGCAAGTGATGCACTTTGCACAGAACCTCTCCACATATTTTTCCATATGCGGCCAAAAGAAATGTTCTATAAGCATACTTAGAGTTTTGTCTCGGCCAAAATATCCCATAAGTCCTCCTCCGTGTGCCCCTCGGATCAGCAACTCTCTCATGGATCCTTGGGGTATACAAAGCCTCTTATCCTTGAATAAGAATCCATCATGCTGGTAGAATGCTCCATAGACGGTTTTGCTTGTCTTCTTGAACACTACTTAAAGATCTGGGTCAACTCCATATAATTCTTTGATGTGCTCAAAGCCCATGATCTTTGCCTCCATTGTACTGATTAAGGCGTGTCTCCTTGATAATGCATCAGCTACAATGTTCTGTTTACCCTTCTTGTATTTGATCACATAAGGAAAAATCTCTATGAACTCAAGTCACTTCGCATGTCTCTTCTTAAGCTTAGTTTGACCTCTCAGGTGCTTGAGCGTCTCATGATTTGTATGAATAACAAACTCTTTTGACAATAAGTAATGTTGCAAAGTTTCAAGATACCTTACCACCGCATAGAGTTCCTTGTCATAAGTTGGGTAATTGAGGGAAGCTCCACTGAGTTTCTCACTGAAGTATGCTACTGGTCTTCCTCCTTGAGTTATGACATCTCCTATACCTGTACCAGAAGCATCACATTCAATCTCAAACATTTTATTAAAATTTGGAAGTACCAAGACAGGCGCATGTGTGAGGCTGTCTTTGAGCTTGTTGATAGCTTCCTCTTGTGCTTGACCCCATTTGAATTCCACATTCTTCTTAATCACCGAGGTCAGGGGTGTAGCAATGATACTAAAATCTTTCACAAATCTTCTGTAGAAACTGGCCAGCCCATGAAAACTTCTAACATGTCCAATGGTAGATGGGGTCGGCCATTCTTGTATTTCTTTTATCTTCTCTTCATCGACCTTCAAATCCTGCGAGCTTACAACAAATCCTAAAAACACAACTTGATTAGTGCAGAAGGTACATTTCTTAAGATTTGCATAGTGGTTTTCAGCCTTAAGTGTTTCAAGAACCTGCTCTAGATGTTTTAAGTGATATGCAAGACATGTAAATGATATCATCGAAATAAAACATTACAAACTTACATATGTAGGCTCTTAGGACGTGATTCATGAGTCTCATGAATGTACTCGGTGTGTTTGTAAGTCCAAATGGCATGACCAGCCATTCATACAATCCTTGCTTAGTTTTGAACGCTGTTTTCCATTCATCTCCTCCTTTCATTCTCACTTGATGGTATCCACTTCTAAGATCGATCTTAGAGAAGATTGTTGCTCCATTGAGCTCATCTAGCATGTCATCAAGCCTGGGAATGAGATATCTATATTTGACAGTGATATTAATTGTTGATGGCTCGACAGTCAACACACATCCTCCAAGTTCCATCTTTCTTAGGCACTAGAAGAACATGAACAACACATGGGCGTAGGCTTTCTCGAATGTATCCCTTAGAAATCAAGTCTAGCACTTGTTTCTCCAACTCCTTAGCCTCTTCGGGATTCACTCTATAAGCAGGCCTGTTAGGCAGTGGTGCTCCCGGAACTAGATCAATTTGATGCTCAATCCCTCTGATCGGCGGCAACCCTGGTGGTATTTCTTCTGGAAGCACCTCTTTAAACTTCTCTAGGAGTCCTAGCATCTCGGGTGGCAAGTCCTGTNTATCCACTTCTAAGATCGATCTTAGAGAAGATTGTTGCTCCATTGAGCTCATCTAGCATGTCATCAAGCCTGGGAATGAGATATCTATATTTGACAGTGATATTAATTGTTGATGGCTCGACAGTCAACACACATCCTCCAAGTTCCATCTTTCTTAGGCACTAGAAGAACATGAACAACACATGGGCTTAGGCTTTCTCGAATGTATCCCTTAGAAATCAAGTCTAGCACTTGTTTCTCCAACTCCTTAGCCTCTTCGGGATTCACTCTATAAGCAGGCATGTTAGGCAGTGGTGCTCCCGGAACTAGATCAATTTGATGCTCAATCCCTCTGATCGGCGGTAACCCTGGTGGTATTTCTTCTGGAAGCACCTCTTTAAACTTCTCTAGGAGTCCTAGCATCTCGGGTGGCAAGTCCTGTGTTTCGTGACCTGAAAATAATCCTTCCTTAAAGACCATTAGTAGCACCTTTTCTTGAGAATCAAGAGATTTCAAAACAATAGCAGGTGTTACATAAAGATTTATTTTTACTTAGCTTATTTCCTTTGGACATGGCACTATGCATCTCATGCACTTCTTGTGGAGTCAAATGCGCTAAACTATGCTTCTTGTTGTTGTGTATGAAGGTGTAAGAGTTGGTACAACCATTGTGGAGTGTCTCTTTATCAAACTGTCATGGTTGCCCTAGGAGTAGATGCCCGACTTGCATAGGGACCACATCACACAAAACTTGATTTGCATACTTTTCAATGCTGAATGGTATGGTAACTTGCTCGGCGATCTTGAGCTTAGTCTCATCGTTTAGCCATTTAAGCCTATAAGGTCGAGGGTGCTTTGTCTTCTGGAGACCTAGCTTATCAACAAAATACTTGCTGGCCACATTAGTACAAGAACCACCATCAATAATTAAACTACATACCTTGGAGTTAATGGTGTACCGTGAGTGAAAGATGTTTTCCCTTTGAATGGTTTCTGGCTCAAAGAGAACACTAAGAGCTCTCCTTGTGACTAGAAGCTCTCCAGTGTCAGGATAGTCCATGACATCATCCTCTGACTCTACTGGTTCATACTCTTCTTCATCTTGGGATTCATATTCTCCATTGGCCTTGAGAATCATAACTCGCTGGTTTGGGCACTCCCTTGCATAATGTCCTTTTCCCTGGCATTTTAAACAAGTTACATCTCTAGTTCTTTGAATTGGAATTTTGCCTTGCTCTGGTTTGGTGATCTTAGACGTCTCAGGTATGGTTCTCGTGAATTTGGAATCCACTTCAATAGGCTTTCCTTTGTCTAATTAAGCTTTATGCGGTTGTGGAGTCCAAGTAGACTTGCTACGGCTTGATGAGAGAGTTTTCCGCTTGATATGTTGCTCGGCCTGAACCGCTAGGTGCAACAAATCTTCCAAATCATGATAAGTTTGCATCTCTACCTTTCTAGCAATCCGATCATGTTGACCATTTTTGAATTGTGCCATCAAGGTTTCTTCAGTTGCTTCAGTCTCTAACTTGTTTCTAAGTGTCTCAAACTCATCAAAATACTCTTCAACAGATTTGGTTCCTTAAGTAAGCTTTCTGAATTTCTTCTGCAAGTCTCTGTCGTAATACGCAGGGACATATCTCTTTCTCATGTTGAACCTCATATCTTCCCAAGTATTGATTTGCCCATGTCTATGCCTTCTTCTTTCGGATACGTCTTTTTCCCACCAAGCTAAGGCATTTTCAGTGAGCTGAGCAGTAGCTAAAGACACCTTTCTCTGGTCTGATTAGTTGTAATACTCAGCTTGACATCTCTGCTTCCTTTCCTTGTATATCCTCTTATCTACCTCTGTCTCGATTGTATTGTCTCCTTGGTCGCTAGTTAAGATCATTATCTGGTGGATCATCTTCCAGATCAGGTATGTCATCTTCTTCTTGATTCACTCTTTGAGCATTCACATTCCTAATGGGATCCCTGCGTGCGGGTTTAGGCTTCTCTATCCTTGTCATGCGATCTTCAAAATAAGCTTTAGGAATGCTAATTTCAGTTTCAATTTAGTTTCAAACAAGGTGTAGACTTTTTGAGTAGACTTGTTTCATTTTTATCCTAATTTCATTTTGTCTTTTCAACTTCTTTGCATTATATCTTTGCTAATTTCAGTTTCAATTCTTGTTTTATATCTAATTAATTCTACTTTTTATTAATTTTTTAAAAAAAAATTCTAAGCAGGTTTTTGTATCCAATCCATTTTCTACTGTTAGACTAAATTTAACATTTTCAAACGGAATTTGTTTTTAAAAGAAAACAGATTTAAGACGGAAATTTGGAACGGGTATCTCAAAATGGACAGGCCTACCAATACATATGGTACTAAGAAAAAGCAATAGTCATCACTGAAGTGAGAAATCAAAGTTTGCTTCTACGAGACACATCACATGTTCGGATTCGATTCCCTTTTTATAGCCAACCAAAGATGACTCAGTCCTAAACGAAGAGGCAACACAAAAGTAAAACATGACGGGTGCATAGACGTGAGATTCGCCGCCTGTAAAGGCCCATTAATTTATCTGATCTTCATTGTGTGTATATATTATCTCGAATGTCCGAAACTCGACGGCATATCAAGACAAAGAAAGAAAATTCCAATCCAGACAAAAAATCCTCTGTTTTTGTCTGATAGGATCAGGCACTTCAGTTCTTAGATTTGCAAAATTTTACATTTCTTTTGATTTTCTTTGCTTTATCCTGTAAACCCCAGATTTTGTTTCTGCAACCAAAACATGAATAGCGAAGTCTCTGAGCGGATTCATGTTTGTTTCTTCCCCTTCATGGCTCAAGGCCACATGATTCCAATTCTAGACATGGCCAAGCTTTTCTCGATCAGAGGAGCCCAATCAACCATCATCACAACCCCAAGCAACTCTAAGATCTTGGAGAAACCCATTGAAGCATTCCAAAATCAGAACCCTGATCTCGAAATCGGAATCAAGATCTTCAATTTCCCTTGTGTAGAGCTTGGATTGCCTGAAGGGTGCGAGAACGTTGACTTCATCAACTCGTACCAAAAACCTGACGCAGGTGACTTGTTCTTAAAGCTTCTTTTCTCTACCAAGTATATGAAACAGCAATTGGAGAGTTTCATCGAAACGACCAAACCAAGCTGTCTTGTGGCCGATATGTTCTTCCCTTGGGTGACGGAATCCGCGGAGAAGTTTGGTGTCCCAAGACTTGTGTTCCACGGCACATCTATCTTTTCTTTGTGTTGTTCTTATAACATGAGGACTCATAAGCCACACAAGAAAGTCGCTACGATTTCTACTCCTTTTGTAATCACTGGTCTCCCAGGGGACATAGTTATCACAAAAGAGCAAGCCAATCTTGCAAACGAAGAAACTCCGATGGGAAAGTTCATGCAAGAAGTCAGGGAATCAGAGTCCATTAGCTTTGGTGTTTTGGTGAATAGCTTCTACGAGCTGGAACCTGCTTATGCTGATTTTTACCGTAGTTTTGTGGCGAAAAGAGCTTGGCATATCGGTCCGCTTTCGCTATGCAACAGAGGGTTTGCGGAGAAAGCCGGAAGAGGGAAAAAAGCGAACATTGATGAGCAAGAATGCCGTGGAAAAGGCAGTGAGGGAAGTGATAGCTGGAGAAGAGGCAGAGGAAAGGCGGAAACGGGCTAAGAAGCTAGGCGAGATGGCTAAAGCCGCTGTGGAGGAAGGAGGTTCTTCTTATAATGATTTGAACAGATTCATGGAAGAGCTGAATGGTAGAAAGTAGAAGAATATAGAGCATACTGTTTCTTGTTATTGTGAGGCGGGTTCTTGGCTTTGTTAGCTTTAGCTACTACCGTTGAGTTTGTTGAGAGAAAGTCCATAGTGTATTCCTACATAATAAGCTTTAATAAGTCAATCGTATAGATTGGAAGAAATGTATTTGGTATATCTAAGGAACATTCAAGTATCTTCTTTAGGAGATCAATTCTCGTATGAACTCGTGTTTGATTTGTATTACCGCTTGCTCAAGGAAGTCACTTGGGCGTCTTGAGATATCAGATAAACATGAAGTCACCTGGAGTCTTGAGTTTGAATTCTTTTAATGGTACTTGTGGATTTGAGCTTCCACCTTCAAACTCTCTCTCTTTTTGTTCCTATTTGTTTACTTGAGGGCAAGCATCCTATTTGTTTACTTGAGGGCAAGCAAATGAATAAGTTTGGAGGAGAGTTGATATTAGCATATTTCACCTCTTTTATGCATTCATTTAGCTTAGGTTTTGTCTCATTTGCATATAGTTTCATAGCATTTCTTATTTGTTTTGTCTCATTTAGAGTTTATAGATTTCATATTAGGTCCTAGTGAGTTTTGCATTCATTTGGAGTGTTTTCTAGGTGTTTGGAGACACATTGATAATGTTTGGAGTGAAGGAGCATAAGAGAAGGAAAGGTTCATCCAAATCGCCTGAAAGGACTGGCAGAACTAAGGGTTTCCAATCAGATTAAGCCTCCAAGGTCTTCATGAGATTTGTAGGAAAATGAGCTAGCTGTCTACTGGAAATGGTTTGAGGCCATTCGGACATGTATTCCAGGAGATATCGCAGTTCTACCAAAGGTGTATCCGTCTGGCGAGACATGACCAATACCGGCCCGTAGCACCCCTCGACCTCCACCCGGCGTTGCAACTTCAAGACCCTCACACCGGCCTACTCTCACCAGGTGTTCCAGCCCGGTGTTTAACCTTCTCCTGAACAGTGGTTTTGCCGGCCTGCTGTACCCCCCCCCCCCTTCCGTCTCGGCCCGGCGTAGAAGCAACTCACCAACACCAGCCGCTTGTACCGGCCTGCACCGGCCCGGTATGAAAGCTGCCGACCAAAGACCACCAATACCGGCTAGTTACACCGGCCCACCACCGGGGGTATGGAGCTCGCGAACCATATTTGACCGGGTCAAAACCCGGTTTGTTCCGGTTGACCCGGTCCGCCCAAGAACATTTAAATACTCTAAAATCTAATTTTTCATGATCTATGTTTTATTTTCTCTTGTTCTTGAGCAAAGAAACCTCTTTTTAGGGTTTTTATGATTTTGTAAGAGATATTTTGAATTTGAATGCAAGTTTAAGTTTATATCTTATTTTTTAATCATCTATTCATTTAATCATGAGATTTAACATCTTCTTAATGAGATTTGTTGGTTCCACCATGATTAGTGAGTAGAACCTTCTTGGATCATTTGAGCTTGGTAGATTAGGGGGTTTCTTGGTTAATTCTTGATGTCTATGGCTTAATTATATTGTTTCCTCTCTTATTTGATGGTTTTAATGCTAGATTTGGCTTGAGAAAGTTGATCTACAACTAAGGGCATTTCATACACACAAGGTGTTTGATGAAATGCCCCAATGAATTAAATAAGAGGATTTTCATACTTAGCTCATGAGAGTAATTGTCTAAGGTGATTATTAGCTAATAGAACTCATGTTTAATGCTTGCTAATTACATGTTCTTAATTTTGTAATTAGTGAAGTGATTAGTGCTAAGAGATTAGGCTAATCTTGATTAGTGTTCTAGGCTTAAGGAAAGGCTCTTTTGTGATTAGATAGACATCATTGCTTAGCTTGAGATTCCCCCAAATCAATTGGATTGCCCAAAGATCCTCCTTTAATCATTGTTAATCTGGTTTAGAACTTGTTATTTGTTTACTTGCTTTAAATTTGAATCATTTAGGTTGTTAGAGAATCAAAACCACTTTTTTTGCTTAACTTAGGAAGATTTATGCATTCTTGGTGATTGAAACTCTACCCATTGGATTGATTCTTAAATACCACAATGACATGAGTGGGATTTGAGTGATTGAAGTAGATCGAAAAAATCTCTTTATCAACTTCTCCATGAAGACCATCAACCAAGGAAGAGCTCTCATCGAGAATCTTGCTATGTCTAATAGCAACAATTCTCTCGACTACGATAGATCGACTAGATTGGATGTGTCAGAATCTAAGGAGAAAGCCGAGCTAAAGAACATGATGAACCGACTTCTCAACAACCAAAACCGCCAAGTGCATGCTTGTGAAGCTACTGTTGGAGGCGAAGACGATGCTTATTACGAACCCGACAACAATGGTTCGTATTCTCAAGAAGAAGAATTTAACTACGTGGGAGCACAAGGTCACTACCAAAGCCGTTTCAACAACGGATTCAACAGCAACTTTTGCAACGCGAACTTCAACAATCTCTCGTATTGCAACCCGAACGTGGAGAACCCTCAAGATCAGTTATACCCTCAACAATCCAAGCCATACCAAAACCGGTTCCAAAACGGGAACTATGGAGGAAATGGGAACTTCCAACCGAGACCGCTTTTCAACGCTCAAGCCGCTCCTTACAACAACTCAAACACGCAGAAACAATGTATCTCTAACTCTCAACTTGCTGCCCAAATAGCGAAGCTCGAGGAATCGATTCAACTTCTCGCTCAAAGCAACGAGAAGACGGCGAAAGATTTTAATGTTAAGGTCGATTGTATGTACAACGACTTGAATGGGAAATTTGAATCTCTTTCAACCCATGTCAATAAGTTGGATATGCAAGTCTTCCAAACCGTGGACTCCACTAAGAGACCGAACGGAATTTCACCCGGAAGAGTGGAAGATAAACCAAAGAGATTTTGCAACGTGATTTCCACCATACTCGAGAAGGAAGTCGATGCTAAAATGGAGCCTAGAGAAGTTCCAAAATTCGTCCCGCTCTATGGACGAGTGATTACCGAATCCAAGATAATCCAAAAACCGCCATTTGAGGTACCAAAATAATACCGTTTCAAAGGCTTAGAAAAGCCGATGATCCGGGATGTTTTTCTTTTTCTTGTTGGATTTTGGGAATTTATTTTTCAGATTGTTTGTGTGATTCCGGAGCCAACGTCAACATCATGTCTAAGACATTTGCCGAGAAGCTCGGTATAATGATTCTCACGCCACCTACCGTGAGCGTAATTTTTGGGGATTCATCACAATAGAAATCCGAAGGAGCGATCCTTGATCTTCAAATACTCATTGGAAACAAGATTGTTCCCGCTGATTTTCAAGTTCTCGAAATGGAACGAGACAAGGATAGACCGTTGATCTTTCTTAGCTACCGTTGGCACCATCCTTGATCACGCCAACCGTCAAGCCGTTTTCTTGAATGTGGATCGAAGGAAGCTCTACCCTACTGTCCCGGACGAAATTCCAAACCCGAGGGACGGATATAAGATGAAAAACTTGATTTTCCCTTAAGGAAAAGAGAAAGATGAGTCGACTAAGACGGAATCCCAAAGGTAAGTCAACCATTCACTTCTAAGCCATTTGCAAAAGTTAAGATCACTATTCCACCAGATTTAAGAGATACCAAGGAAGAACGAGTGGAGGAAATGGTTGAGAAGACGAAACAAGTTCTTCGAGACGTGAAAATTCCGAAGAAACGTGGAAAGAAAAAGGTGATACCGAAGAAAGGCGAAACACATCACAAACTAGATGGTGCCAAAGGAACATTTGTTCCCGAGACACCCACTGCTCACGCCTAATTTCACCAAAAAGTTGAGCTAACGACTTTAACCAAAAGCGCTTGATGGGAGGCAACCCCTTTGGTACGTTTTTCTTTCCTTTATTTTATCTTTTTTTTTTCTATTGACGTTCTTCTTTTTAGGATTTCAGGCTTTATGAAAAAACAAAAAAACCCAAAAAACATTCAACAAACCAGAAAACACAAAATAAAAATGAAGAAGATATTCGAAACAGATCGTGAAACGCCAAAGGAACGAAGAACAAAAATGACCCGAGGACGATAGCCACTCGGCCGCGGCTGGAGCAATCCGACCCGCAGCAAAGAGGCCATCGACCGCGCCAGCATTGGCTGGTCACGCGGAGAAGGAGCCCTTGGCCGCGGTCGGGTATGCTTGACCCGCGGCCAGCCTCAGTTCGTCCCGAACTTCATCCCGACCATTCCCGAACCGTTCCCGTCATTAAACCGTGCAGTCCCAAACATATTCCCGACATGAAATTAAACCAAAACCGGTTTAATTCCCGTGTCCCGCTAAGGTAAGTCACAAAAGTTTTTGAAAAACAGAAAACTTCTTTTTGCATAAAAAAAAAATTTCTAAGACAAAAAGAAAATTTTAAGATTCAAGCTCTCTTTCTTCTTCTCTTCCATAAGATTTGGAAATTTTGAGCAAGAACACCTTTTTCAATTCAAAAGCTTTTGCAAAAATTATTTGGTCCATTCTCACTCTTTTTCAAAGGAGATTTCAATTCCACTTCCATCTCATCAATTTCGCCAAGGTATGATCCTAAATCTCTACTTTTTCATTAAGCTAAACCCTAAGGTTTTTCTTAAATCAACTAGATTTATGTCTAGGATTGCTAGAAATTGTTAGAGAACTTGAGATTGAACTTCTAGAATGATAGAATTTCAGTTTTAGCGCTTAACTATTATGGATTTGAGATTTTTGGAACTTGAAATTTTCAAGCTTAAATAAAAACGAATTTGGAGATTAATGTTGATTAAGTTAGACAAGTCTTGTTATATTGGTAATTGGTAAATGGTAATCCACTGAAATTTGCATAAAGATGAACTTAAAATCCATATCTATACATTTTTATGCAAGTGCGTCACAAACCCGAAATTTACAATTATCATCTCGATTTGTTTGAATTTTGCTCAATATTTCTCGTTTGTTTATTGAATGTGTCTCTTGCTACTCGATTTAGTATCCTCGCGCATTGAAACTGTTCAATACAACCATATTCATACTTTTGTCGAGTTGTTTCTCTATTTTGTAGGAACAAATGGACCACCCGAGTTCTCGCATAATTTGCTCTAAGAAGAGCGGATACGTAAGAGAATCTTCCCGGAGATCATTTTCTATTCAGCCCGAGGGGAGCCAAGGAGGCTCGGACACAACAAGCGTGGAAGACGACACAAATCTTGGCGAGTTCTTTGCAAGCCGAAGAAGATCGACTAGAGCCCGCATGCCTATTCCTCGACGTGACCCAACTCCTTCTCCTCCACGTGAACCAACAGCACCTCCGGAACCGAGACCAAAGGTACGATATGTCAGGAAGCCTATGGACCCAAATGTCGATTACCTCGAGAAGCTCAACAAGATGGTTATCAAATCAACACCTCGCATAGATTACTCGACTCTCGACATGCTCGGGATTAGAGAAGACGTGATTTGGTATCTTGACGCACTTAACCTTCGACCTTTCATGGATCTCAATCTCCCTACCTACGATGATCTCACCAAGGAATTCTTAGCAACCGTCGCCATGTGCTACAAGAGACGCTCCAACCCGAGAGCGAACGATGGTACACTCCCTTTTACCATTCGCAGATATTCTTATGCTTTAACGATCCCAGAACTTTGTGAAGCTTTAAAGCTTCAATATCTCGATGAGATTCACCCGGAGGAGGATCCCGACAACGATCTATAGAGCATAATGGGACAAGGCGTCTACGACAACGCCCGACTCCGAGACGGATGGCTCAGACGACGCCAAGCCATGTACTTTATCACTACGGTTTAATCGATCTCTTTCAGCTTATCTTTTATTTTAATGACTTTACCATCCTTTCACAACCTTTCTCACACTGAGGACAGTGTGATTTAAGTCTGGGGGAGGATGTTTATCCGTTACTAATCTATTTTTTTTTCTTTGAACCTTTTTATTTTTTGCTGAATTTTTAAAATTCTCGTGCAATATTTTTATTAAGTATTTTTCAGGAACATAAGAACAAAATCTATGATGATTTAGACCAGTGTGCTTCTACGCTATTTCCTCGTGCCAGCTCTTTTGTGGTTTGGTACCAGACTAGGCGGTAGCTAGAGTGCTTATAATGCGACATCCCCAGAGGATTTCGAGCCATAGAAATTCTTTCTGACAGGATATACGAGCTCACTCTATTTGGACTTAATCTATATATAATTTTTTTTATCAAAGGTTTTAGGCGAGACAACGAGTCATACATCTAGGACATCTTTTTCTTTTTACCACTCTTTGTTGTCCTAGATGGCCGGTTCATATTTAGCTGGTACCCTACCCAAAACTTAACCTTTGTTCAAACCTCATGCAACTCTCTTTGTATCTTATGTGCAGATATGTGCAAAAACGCCGGAGAGGGAGGAACGACACAGTTTTCAGTCACACGAGTAGACGGAAGACTAGACGAATTCGGTTATGGAGGTACCAACAAATCAAGCTTAAAAGTCGCCGTGGAAATTTTCTATTACTGGTAATTTTTGTACTCTCTAAGACTCCCGTCTAAAGGCGTTTCCCCTTTCAAAAAAAAGAAAAAAAAAATATAGAAAGGAAAGGAAATAAAAGCTAAGAGTCTTAGAGTAGTCGATATTTATATATACCAAGGCGACCATATTTCGTGAATGGAGAGTAAGAAGCCGTTCGAATAATTACCCGGAGAAAAATCTAAGTCTGGGGGAACGGCAGAAAAGTTCTGTCAAAGGGAGAAAATTCCCAAAGAATGAGAGGTTTGCAATTACATATATGCGAGTAGGAAGTGACTGAAAACTGTGGATATCATCAGCTCCATCCTCTCTTGCTGTTTTGCATAATATCTAGCGTCCTCCGAAGAAAATACGGTAACCCCAAACACTTTTAACCTCACCTCTAAAAAGCCCTTAATGCCTAGCCTCGATTTGTCTTGTCTAGAATTTTTGATAAGAATCACGCAATCTTCAATGAATGTTGAGAGCTAGTTGACTGGAAGTTAGAATCTAAGTGGTTAGATTTTCGCATGACGGATACCGTGGACTAGCGTTGTAGTACTTTGGTGAGAATTTTCTAGACTAAGTCCGATTGATGCATTACGTTGGTTATGGTTTAGAAGGACGGTCACTGAGAATTTTGTTAGTTCCCATATTTTTGAAAACCTCTTTCCGAGTTTAGATTTATGTTTTGTTTGAGGACAAACAAAGATCTAAGTCTGGGGGAGTTGATAACACCGGTTTTTGACCATTTTTATGGATCACTCTCATATCTTTTGCAGGTGTTTTAACTCCGTTTTCAAAGGTTTTCAAGTGATTTTCATGTTTTAGAGTTTTGAAAGACGTTTCAGGTAACTCGGGATAAAAGAGTGCATTTTCGGAGCAAAAATACGTTTTTGGATAAATTTGGACCGTCAAGAAGTCTAGCAATCAAAGAAGACCTTTTCACGGTCCGATCATCCCGAAATTCGGATTCAACAAAGTAGAGACAACCAGCCTTCAAATGCAGTTGGATTGGAGGCAATCCAATGGTTGGATCCTTAAATATACTTGAAGCACTGAAGGCAAATGAAACTGCCCCGAAGAAGAAGCCCACCGTGCCTGGAGAAGCTGGAGGCGCGTCCAACTGCAATCCCCCACTCCTGGAGAGCTCCCACCCACTGCCAGACACATGTTCGCAGCAGCCAGAAGGCACGCACCCGCGGCCAAGCTTCGTCGCGACCAAATCAGCTCGTTTTTTCACCCGAGGCCAAAACCGTCATTTCTCATCAAACCCTAAACGTAGACTACCTCTATAAATACTTATCTTAGGTCTTTTAGACAGGAGACACAACTCTTATCACGCTTGAAGGCAGAAGCGAAGCCCTTGAGACTTTTGCACTTGTTTTCTTTCGGTTTAGAGCAAAGGATTCTCGATTCGTGTTCTTCGATAGAGAAACTTTCTTCATCCCTTTTTACATACTGTTTTCTATTGAATTTATTGAATATGTTTATCTCAGCTATGGCTGAGTAATCTCCTTGTTGGGTATAGGGTTTCAAAGGGGCTCTCATCGTTCGATTTTTGTCTAGGTTTTTAGACTAGGATACCGATTAGGGTTCTTCGTTCTATCATTTCGTTTAATGAATGCTTGCTTGATTTATCTCCTTGCAACTGATATTAGGTGTTTAAGAACTGCGAAAGCACTGAATCTAATCTCTTGACCTAGAGTAGACGAGCAAAACCGTCACAAGATTTCGAAAGTATACTTGTGGAGGAGTTGTGAGTGTAAACGACCTTTGAGTATAATCACTAATCTTTTGCGCGGGCGGAGACGAAAGTTACCATCCGAGTACTAAGGTTGTAGGTGTGTAGGTTGTACGAGAGTAGACTACACATAGTATCCGTGTTCCAAGTTCGAGAACCCAAAGACAACAAAAAGTCGCTTTAGAAATCCTAGCAAATTCTTTGTAAAAATCGGCCATGAACCCTAGAGAAAACCCGATTGCCCAACGCTTCGTATAATTGATAACAACCTCGAAATAACCATCCGCTTAGCTACTGTTCTCTAGGATTAGTTTAAATATTATTGCTTAGTTTAGCGACACTCGTGACAAAACCCATAAAAATATAGATTACGTCTAGACATAAGTTAGAACTCGTTAGAAATTAAACAACATCGCCCCATGGATTCGATCCCTAAATACTACTGTGTTTGCTGTGCACTTGAGGCCTAGTTAAAAGGGTAAAACCCGCATGCCGGGATAATCCCGGTGTGTCAAATGTTCAACGTGATTCTTCTCGTCAAGCGATTTGACCAACATATCATCGATGTAGACCTCCACCATTTTGCCGAGCTGTTCCGCGAACATTTTGTTGACCATCCTCTGATACGTTGCCCCTGCGTTTTTGAGTCCGATTGGCATCACTTTATAGCAATAGATTCCGTGATCCATGATGAATGCGGTTTTTTTTCTGTCGTCGGGGTGCATCAGAATTTGATTGTAACCATAGAACGCATCCATAAAAGATAAGAGTTTATTGCCGGCGGTTGCTTCGACAAGTCTGTCGATGTGTGGCAATGGGAAACTGTCTTTGGGGTACGCCTTGTTTAGGTCGGTAAAGTCTACGCACACCCACCATTTTCTGTTCTTTTTCTTCACTACGAATGGATTGGCGAGCCAATCAGGGTACTTTGCTTCGGCAATTGAACCGACCTTCAGCAGTTTTTCTACCTCGTCATTCACGGCGTTAGCCCGTTCTGGCCTCAGCTTCCTTCTCTTCTGCTTGATGGGTTTAAAAACGGGTTCCACGTCAAGCTCGTGGCAGGCAATATCGATGCTAATCCCTGGCATGTCCTCTGCGGACAAGGCGAATGTCTGTGCGTTTCTTTCAAGAAAAAGACCAATTCGCTGTGGATTGACTCGTCTAGTGTAGCTCCGATTTTGACGCATCGTTCTGGGTCATCGTTATCGATGCACACCAAGGTTACGGGCTTGCAGGTCGGCCCAACTTCTTCCTCGCGAGCTTCTGTGATCTGTAATTGCTATAAGAGATTGGATAGATCCTTCTCGGTCTCCTTGTCTGTCTATGGCTTTTTTGAGTTCGCATTCGCATTTGTTACCGGGTTACGAAGTTTGTGCTCGGCGAGGAAACATACCTGAGATTCCTTCTGGTTGCCCCATATACTTTTAATGTCATCGGGGGTCGGGTTCTTAATGCAGAGGTGATAAGTGGAGGGAATAACTCGCATGGAGTTTATCCATGGTGTCCCTATGCTAATGTTGTATATCGTTGGATGGTCCACCACGGAGAATTCAACGATCTTTGTTACGCCTTTCGCATGTACGGGGAGTCTGATTGTTTCTAGGGTCACCGTTGTATCACCATTGAATCCGGCCAGTGGTCTTGGGTCGACTATTATCTCTGTCAACTTGATGTTCATTTGTTTTAGGGTGTCTGGGAAAATGACATCAACTGAGCTTCCTATGTCGATCAGTATCCTTGCCACGTCGTGATCTATGATAGTCAGCTCGATAACAAGGGGATCGTTATGCAGTTTGTCGATGCCGACGGTTTCCTCTTCGGCGAAAGAGATGGTAACGTTCAGAAAGTTAGGTGGTTTGGACCGGTTGGCGCTGGTTTCGGCTCGGCGCTGAAAAGCTTTGATCGATAATACCGTGTCAGCGCAATATCACGATCCTCCCATTATCATGTATATTCTTCTCTGAGGCACTGGTCGTTCTTCTTCATTGTTTCTTCGTCCTCGTTTCAGGACGTCTCCTTGATTTTGTTCCACCATGGTACCTCGGTTCGGCTTGTTTTGGTTTTCATCTTCTCGTTTGAAATCTTTGAGGGTCACCGTATTCTCGATCTCTCCTGCCATGAACTTAGCCGCCAACTTTGCCCTCAGGCTTTGACAGTTAGCTGTGAGATGCCCGTAGCACTGATGATGTTCGCAATAGGCCTTCTCGTCAAAGTTACTGGAATTCCTCGTCCAAGTATTCCATGGCGTCTTGCCTCGTCCGGCTCCTACTTGGTAGTTATAGGCGCCTTGGAACTTCGGTCCTTCGTGATGTACGAATCCTCCACTTTGGCTGTTTCTCCGAGGATTCGACGGGATCGGGGCCGAGGCAACGTTTCAGTTTGGTGGCTTAGTTGGTTCGTATATTTCTTCAAGGAATTTTATCTCTTCTTCATCGATGATGAAATCCGAGGCCCGATGTAACGCCACTTGAATGGTATGAGGGGTGTTTAGTGCGATTTCCCTTCGAAAATCTGACTTGTACCACAACAACTTTTTTTATTGCGATAAGCGCGGCTCGGTCACTCACGCCCTTGAGCTTCGATACCACCGTCTTAAACCTTTCCATGAAACTCCGCAGTGATTCAGTCGGTTGTACCATAGTCCACAGATCGGCGTCAGACGTCTCACGTTCCATGAATACAGAGTATTGCTTCAGGAACTCGGAAGATAGTTGCTGAAAATTGTCGATTGAATTTCTATCCAGCCTCGTGAACCAGTTAGGGGCAGGTCCCTTGAGATGTTCTACAAACAGAAGACAGAATCCAGCATCCTTCTCGTTGTCTTTCAGCTTGGACCGCCTCATCGCAATTGGGAAGGCGGTGATGTGGGCCTTCGGGTATGTAGTTCTGTCATAGAAGGGGATCCTAATTTTACCGGGATCTGATACGATTGCCTCGGTGATCCATGCTGTGAAGGAAGTCCTCTGTGCTTCTTCTAACATTCGATCGATCTCGGGTGCCGCGCTGATCGCATGGTGTACCTTTGAACGGATAGTTCGAATCTCAGCGTTGTTTTTGGCCAAAGAGGCCTTGATCTCGTTTAGTTCTGTTGCCTGGGCTCGGGTTGCCGCTACCGGTTCGTGCTGGTTTTGATTTGGCATCCTCGTCTCTTCGGCGTGTCGCATTTGTTCCACCTAGAGGAGGTTTTCTTCTTCCTCTGTCAGGTTGTTGCTGAGCCGGCTCGTACTAGGGATATCTCCTGCAAGTGTTGGTTCCTCCGCCTCGGGTTGCCCCATCGTTGGCAGTTTCAGTTTTCCCGAGATGTGCTCCTACGGGCTCGGCGATTTGTTGCTCTGTTCTCTGATTCGACCGAAGTGGGTTGAATAGGGGTGGTCTTGTCGCCTCGGGTGTTACCTCGTCATATGGGTTCATTGGCGGCAATCCTCCGTTTGTTGAGGTTGTTCGGGGCGTCGAGAAGTCGAGTACCGTCGGGGGGGAGCAGTCCCGATCCGAGGTATCCTGAATGTAGATCCCTGGTCTGACCTTTCGGCGCCAGTGTCTCGACCCTCTCTGATAGGGTTTTGCTTGTCTTGTCTTGCTCGTCCACCTCTTTCAGTAACGTGGTGAGCATGTTCTTCAATTCGACTAGAGGCTCCGAGGCTGTTTCCGTGATTGCGGGAGGAGTGCCATCGAGAATGACTCTTCCATTGCCATTGCCGCCGCCTCCATATCCATCACCGTTGTTGTTGTTCACGTCGTCACTGGTTATCTGCTGGTCTTCGGCCATCTCTGCGGATCTCGTTCCTGGTGTTTTAAGAGTTAGAAAACTTCAAAAAGTCCCCACAGACGGCGCCAAACTGTGAGAGTTGAAATTCACACAATCAATCTTTTGTCGAGGCTTTTAGAGGGGACAAAAGTTTATTTGAGAAAAACACAATAAGAGATCTAAAGATGGTATTTTATTGATGTAAGGTGGCGTATGAGTACAAGTTGCTAAGAGCTATTGCTAGGGTTTCAAGATAGGTGACAAAATGATTATGAACACTATTTATATGAATCTGTCTTGACAAGAATCTCTGAAGAAAATGAACATTTCCTTCTCCCGTTGTGCGGCTGTCGACTAAGACTTCAACTAGGGTAAACGACAATCTGGGCCTTTAGTTCGGCCCAAAAAGGTTAGCAAGTGACTTCTATCTCGGCCCACTTACATTCAGATGGGTTTGGCTATTCCTTTGAAACGAACCGGCCCGTCTCAAATTGGCCTCAGCTCGATCAGTGTGAGGTCGTTTCTTACATCGCCTCGGTTCCTTACTAGACGAGGCGAGAATTCTTGGAATATGTTTAGTTGTCATGCTTCGGCTTGGGCCAGCATCCCTCGTTTCCTGAAGTGTTAATATCGAGTGGGTGGAAACCGACCCCAACACTTTCGAGGATCCGGTTGTATTGCGGAACAAGTTAAATGTTGCACACAACAAGATATACACATTGCGGGCGAAACGATGCGAAGATCCAAGGATACGACACACTTTTCGACATTCTTGTTGCGAGTAACCCCATTTTGGAGAGCGAAATGAGGAAGCGTCAGACGGATCAAGCATCAACATCAGGCCCGGGGGAAGATGATGAGGGCATCAAGTCTATTCTACCCGGATCTGAGGAAGAAGACACCAACATAGCAACTATGAGTCAAACACCAAGGACAAGGTCAAGAACTAAACGTTTGAGAGAGAAGTTCAACAAGTTTTTGGAGAATCTCATCACACTCATAGAGTATGAATTAAGTATTCCAAGATGATGAGATCACCAAGGAAATGCAAGCAGACTTTCAAGAGCAACTCAAGACTCCAACAACTCTGTTTAAGACTCCATCAACTATGCTCTTACCAGTTCTTCAAGGAACCAAGGAAGTTGCGGTGTTCACCATTTCAAGAGAAGATCAAGCCGCATAAATCATCCTAAGGAAAACACATTCGTATAAGCTAAGGTATGCATTTTAAATTTGAATAAATAACGAGTTTTTTTCTTGTTTTGCAAGAATATGATCATTGGAAGTTTAAGAGTCTTTTCTTTTTAGTTCTTATTTCGAGTCTGTTGTTTTTGTTTGTCCTTTAATTGTAATGTATTTTCGATCCTAGAAGGTCACCTACTGCTGGACTATTATATAAAGTCCTTTCTCAGCATGTAAACTTTTAACTTTCAATGAAATAAAAACGAGATTTTCTTCTTCTTAGAAGAGCAGTCGCTCCAATCTCCTTGTGTGTGAAGCCATGAAATTTGAGTGTTCTAGACTTATCACATATCCTTTCATAATCTGTGTGGTGTCTATTGATCCACCCATCCATCCATTAACCATTATTTCGATTCTTCAAAGAGTGACCTTTGTCCAGTTGAAGAGTCTCCATCCACCTATCACTTCTATTTCATCTACTATTGCTTCGATGCTTCAAAGAGTGACCTTAGTCCAGTTGAAGAATCACCATCAGTCTATCATTTTAGGATCCATCACCAATGATCTTATTATAGGATTAGACGCTTAATAATTCTTATTAGAGTGAAATGTTACAAAATATATACTCGATACACTAGGGAATACTAGAGTATTAATTACAATTATAACCTTTATATACATTACTCTTACACGCCCCCTCAAGATGGAGGTAGTAGTGTAACTCCAATCTTGACTATAACTTCTTGAAAACGTGGCCGTGCAATCGCTTTCGTCAAAGGATCAGCAAGTTGATCTCGCGTGGATAAATGAGATACACGCAGTGCACCAACTTGAACATTATCGTGAATAAAGTGATAATCCAGAGCAAGATGCTCCATCCGAGAGTGAAAGATAGGATTCGCGGAGACATGTGTAGCACCAACATTATCACAATAAATGACAGGTGGAGCTGGAATTAGAATACCGAGTTCAGTGAGCAGAGAGCTTATCCATCGTATTTTGGAGGTAGTGTTGGCAACGGCTCTATATTCAGCTTTGGTAGAGGAACAAGCCACACCCTGTTGTTTCTTCGATGACCAAGAAATTGGACTTGCACCTAGATAGATGACATATGCATTTGTAGACACAAAATCATCCATATCTCCCGCCCAGTCTGCATCAGAGAAGTGTAAGGTAATAGGTGTGTTGGATCGGATGAGTATACCATGAGATTGAGTGCCAACCAAATAGCGAAGCACCCTTTTTACAACACTCCAATGTTCGTCTGTAGGCTTGTGCATAAACTGAGATAAACGGTTTACTGCATAGGCGATGTCTGGTCTTATGAAAGCAAGATATTGGAGACTCCCAACAACTGTACGATACTCACGTGGATCATCCAAAACCGTGCCAGAGTTGAGTGAGAGCTTCGGTGTTGGAGACATCGGGGAGGAGACTGGTTTCGCAGCAAGCATTCTGGTTTTGGTGAGAAGATCAACAATATATTTCTTCTGTATTAGATGAAGACACGACGTGGTTCGCGTCGCCTCAATTCCCAAAAAATACCGCAATTCACCAAGATCTTTAAGCGAGAACCGAGCTGCAAGGCACAAGATTATTTGATTTAGCAGGACATTGCTGCTCCCCGTGATTAGCATATCGTCGACATAAACCAGGATATACACAATGTCTTGGCCTTGTCGTTTGATGAATAAAGAGGTATCCGCCACTGAATTAAGAAACTCAAGTGTAAGTAAATACAACATGAGTTATTGGTACCATGCTCTCGGGGCCTTCTTTAGACCATAGAGTGCTTTCCAGAGACGACACACGTAGTGTGGTCGATCAGGATCAACAAATCTAGGTGGTTCAGCAACATACACTTCATCCATTAATCTGCCTTGGAGGAAAGCATTGTTAACATCAATCTGCCTTGGAGTAAAGCGTTGTTAACATCAATCTGCCATATGTTCCAACTCTTGCTCACAGCAACATGGAGAACAGTACAAACCGTAGTGGATTTGATCACCAGACTAAATGTATCGGTGAAATCACGACCATGTTGTTGATGAAATCCTCGTGCCACGAGACGTGCTTTGTACCTATCAAAAGAGCCATCAGGTAAGTACTTAAGAGTAAAAATCTACCGGCAGCCAACAATATCCCGAGCAGCATTAGGTGGAACCAGTTCATGTGTGCCATTGCGAATATGTGCATTGTATTCGTCACACATTGCTTGTCGCCAATTTGGGTCCCTCAACGCCTTAGCTACAGTTTTCGATATGGTGGGTTTTGGAGTTGTGACGGTGAGGGAAAATTTTGTTTTCTGGTTGCGGCGGTGGTGGATTTGGAATCGGAGGAGAAGGATTTGTTGTGGTGATGTTTTGTGAAGAAGATGGCTTGGGTTAATTGGGATAGGGTTTAGTGGACTTACAGATATTGGGCTTGATGTTGGATTAATTAAGCCCACATCTGCATAATTGTGAGATGAGCTTTGAGGCGTCGAGGAGGCGACGTTGCTGTTGTCGGAAGCGATGACGGTGGCTGCAGCGGTGGTGATAACCCTTATACACATTACTCTTACACCTATATCATCTTGTATCAGAGCTTAAACGCTCATACGCCAGGTTTATCTATTCTTTGTTTCTGTTCATTTTCGTTTGTTTTGTTGTTTTTGTGTCGATCTAAAACCCTTAAGAAAAACCCATAAAAAAATTCATTTGGTTGTGTTGTTGCATGTCTTTTGTTAGATCTGCTGTAGATCTGTTGTGTTTGCATCATAATCATCTAGATCTAGTGTTTGTTAGTCACTATCTCTCGATTTTTATCCTAGTTTCATTTTGTCTTTTCAACTTCTTTGCATTAGATCTGTTTCATTGCTACTTTTTCAATTTCAGTTTCAATATAAGATGTGATCAAACAAGTCTACTCAAAAAGAGCTACCCATATCCTTCCCTACAAAAATAAAGCTGAAGTTTCAACCTACACAAGCACTCATATCATCCAATCCTTTAACATTCATTTAATCGTTCAAATGAATCATGTTCATGCAAGACAAGTGAATTCATTTGGCTACGGTAAAAGTCTTGAGATTTAGATGATCTCAAATGTATGAGATTATTCCAATGCAAGGGATCTCTCAATGAATGAGCAAGCTTTAGCAAAATGCTAAGAGTAAAAGGCAATATATGCATACAAGGATAGACTCACATCTACCTAATGCCTAAAGTGTCTCTAACCCTAGCATCTCTACCCATGAAGCCCTATACCTAAGCTACCCCTTTCTCATAAGGCAATCTTGCCTTCACGTCCCAAACGTTTACTTCTTCTTCCACTTCATCTTTTCTCACTTGGGGAATTGTTTCTTCTCCCTTGAATCTTGTGGCTTCGTGCTTCTCTTGTTGTTTCCTTAGCTCTTCTTTTCTTTCTTTTTCTTTGCTTTGCCTCATCTTTCATCATTTGATGGTTTAGCCAATTTTTGGTTTTTTTCCTTTTTCATTGAACTCTATGAGGCTATAACCATTGCTAAGAGCTAATCTTATTATCTTGCACCAACCACTTCACACTATTGCATTCCCCTTTCACCTTCACGTTCTCCTTAGGACTCACTTCCTTCTCATTCCACAATCCCATTAGTCACACACTTTCATTCATTCCAAACCCAAGACTTCCCTTTCCAACAAGCCTATCCTAGTCTAACCCTTGAAGTTGGGCTAGATCTACATGCAAACCTATCCTTGTCGCCCTAAACTCAACACTTTTTGCCAAGCTTACTCGAAAAATTAGGCCTTACATTTGCACACTAAAGATTTTGGCTTGAAAGGAGGGTAGATTAAAGGTATGGTTAACCGTTCCAATGAGGGGAATCAGCTATTTGGGCTAGCAAAAGAGTAGTGAAAAGGATAAGAGAGCCCAAATATGTATGTGGTAACCATGAATTCATTAAGACATGCATGAACACGATAATTTCAAAGTCAAAATTATGGTTTTCACTTAAGTAGGATTGGAGTCAAATCAAAACTTGCTTTAGCTAAGACCCTAGTAATGAAACGTGAGATCAAAATATGGTTCATTCTTGATTTCAAACACGAGATCAAAAGCATCAAACAACTAGCAATGAGGGCATTGAATCAAGCTCTTAAAATGGTACTCTACGATGATCATCATTGCTCCCAATGCAATATGCAATGCAACCTATATGCAAACTAGACTCAATCCTACACATGAAATGCAACTAGATGAAATGCAAAATTTTGAAAATTTTCGATTTTTATGGGTTTTTTCAATGCAATAAGTGAATGCATGATATGCATGAGACTCAAGAGATGCAAAAATAAAAAATAAGACACACAGAACAAGATTAGATACCGGTCCCTCCTCCAAACTTAAATCACACCATCCCGGTGTGAAATAAATCCAAGGAAGAGACCAAAATAAAAGGTGAAATGCAAAGACTCAAAAGAAGAGAAATACTTACAACGGAGGAGTGTTACTATTGGAATGGAGAGAATGAAGATCTTTCCAACATCTAACACCGTTGTGCCTTGCCACGACCTTGCTACCATCGAGAACCTTGCAACCACTCAACAAAAATATCAAAAAGCCCGAGAAATATGAAATCAAAAGAGAAAGCAAAAAGAATATATACAATGATAAACATGGGAATGTCTCCCAAGCGCACTTTGTTTAAAGTCACTAAGTTTGACTTTGGTTACCCTTTTAGGCGGGCGATGGAGGAGTGTGAGAACTCCTTGGTGGATCCATGAGCTCGATTTTGAGCATTTTCCTCATGACTTCTCGAAGACCGGCTTCCCCTTTCTTTTTGAGCTCCGGTGCGAGGATGGCCTTGACCGAGGCAAAGGGCTTGGACTGGCATTTGCATTTGATCTTGTACTCCATCACCCCATCTTCGTATTTCCAAGGGATGGGAGTCATGGTGGAAAGTAGGCTTAGCTCGGACTTAGACCCATCAAGCTTGCTTGGCTCGTTCTTAGCAAAGGCAAAAGGGTGATGCTTGTCTTATGTCTTCAATTTGGCTTTAGTGCCTTCACTCTTTTCTTGCTTCGTTTTACCTTCATTCTCCTTCCTCATTGTGGTAGGGTGAGGAGATTCCAAGCAAGCTTTATCAACTCCTGAAGCTTCTTCACCATTACCATAACCCAAAACCGTTTTCTCATGAGATTCTTCTTTCTCTTCACAAACTTTTGGGCGTGAAGCTTCATGAACCATCTCACAACTACCCGCGTACTTCACTTCCTCGGCACGAAACTCATCACCCTCAATAGTAATTATGCCACAAAGCTTGTTGGGAGAAGCCTTCATTGGGTAGTAAATCTTGTCATTCACATTCATAAGAACTACCCCTTGGTTTTTGAAGTCCATGCTTGCACCGGTAGTGTTGAGCAAATGGGGTTCCAAGGAGGAGTGGGAGCTTGTTGGACTTCTTCATTTCCATAACAACGAAATCCGTTGGGATTATGCAATCCCCAACCTTGAGCGGATAATCTTCAAGGAGACCAAATGGCTTCCGTGAAGAAGCATCTCCAAAAGTGATGGGTGATGGGTGATGTTTTTTATCCCTAGACACTTAAGCATCTCACGGGACATGATGTTTACAGTTGAACCGGAGTCACATAGAGCATCCTCAATCTCCAAATCTCCAAGAGAGCAAGGTAAAGAGAATTTACTGGGGTTCCCGAGCTTGGGAATAGTCTTAGGCGCGACCTTTGTCAATCCTTGTGAGTCAAAGCAAGCAACACCACCCTTGTCTTCAACCATGGTTACGTCTTCATCCTTCTCAAAGGTCACCCCTCCACCTTGTTCCTCAATGTCCTCATTGAGCTTCAAGGGGACGTGGCTAGGGCAAGGGTCTTCGACTTGTGAACCATAGACTAGAAGCTCGATTTCTCTAATAGCCGCTTCATTCGCATCATTGGAATGTGATTCATTGGAGAATATAGAATTGCAATACTCCTTTGGTTGTTGTATTGCTTTCCCGGTTGAAGAACTTTGAGGGTGAGGTGATGAAGAAGGGGCTCCTTTCCTTTCCATTTGTTGCACCTTTGAGCTCAATGCCCCAAGTTTCTTGTGTAGTTCATTGTAGGAGCAAGCCATTTTAGTATTGATTTCCTCCCTCTTTTTGTTCATATTGATTGCTCCATTAGCTTGTCCTAGTAGGAGTTGTTGAAGCACATTCTTCAATTCAAGGTCTTGAGGCATGGAGTTGTTACTTTGAGCTTGTGGTGCAAAACTTTGTTGAAAGGCCGGTTGAGGCAAGAATGGACCCTTGTTGTAGTAGCCTCCTTGGGATGAATTGTTGTTGAAACCCCTTTGATAGCCACCATGGTTCCCAACATAATGCACTTCTTCTTGGTTACTCAAATCCACCATTTGTTCTTGGGACCCATGAGTGCCGTCGAAATCACCCCCGAAGTGAACCGCCTTTTGAGAAGCATTGAGAAGCTTGTCAATCGTAGTGGCTTGCTTATCCAACTTATCATTGAGAGCTTTCATGTCTTTGGTTCGTCTTTGCTCCTCAAAATCACTTGTGGTCCTTGTAGACCGATCATACTCATCACTATAGGTTCCATCGCTTTGGGCTAGGTTCCCTACCAACTCCATCGCTTCATTAACCGCCTTAGCCAAGAAATTACCATTGGAAGCGGTGTCGAGCAACATTCGGATCTTGGGCAATGCTCCACGGTATAGAGTACTTCAAAGGGAAGTATCCGAGAACCCATGGTGCGGGCATTGCGTTGTATAGCCCCTAAACTGTTCCCATGCTTCATTGAAGCTCTCTTTTGCTCTTTGTGTGAAGCTTGAGATCTCATTCTGTAGTTTGGCCGTCCTAGAATGGGAGAAGAACTTGGCAAGGAATGTCGTTTTGCATTGATTCCATGAAGTGATGGAACCTTGGGGAAGGTTCTTTTCCCATTGTCATGCCTTGTCCCCAAGAGAAAATGGGAACAACCGTAGCTTGAAGCTATCCTCGGAAACTCCATTCATCTTTGTCAATCCACAAAAACGGTCGAAGTGATCTAAGTGATCAAGTGGATCTTCCACCGCCAAGCCATGGAACTTGTTGTTTTGCACCATGTTGATGAAGCTAGCCTTTACCTCAAAGTCGTTGGTCTCAACCGGTGGTGCTTGAATCCCTTGGCGGTTGACATGAGCATTGGCCGCATCACCCGCTCCAACTATGTTGTGGCCTCGTGGAGGTTGGTTTGGAGCATTACGGGCGGGCGGTGGTGGGTTTTGGATGTTCCCACAGTGGCCTTGGTGGTGTCCACCATTTGCTCCTTGATGTGGAGCATTAGCAACATGCTCATTGTTGTTTCCAACTGGGTGCTCTTGCACGTTCTCCATACCCAACCTTGTAATGTGTTGAGCCCGCGCTCTTTCTCTCCTTGCTCTTATACCACGGTTTAAAAGGTGAATGTCGTCCCTTGGCGCAACAAGAGTGTCGTTACCTCGAGAACGCAAGTTCATGCACCTACAAGAGAGAGCTAGATAGAGAGATTAGTAAACAAAATAAAAATAAAAGCTTGATCTCAAGAAGAAGTAAAATCTTAATGTTCAAAGCTAAACCCAATTGGCAACGACGCCAAATTGATAAAGAGATTTTTTTTGGTCTACTTCAATTACTCAAATCCCACTCATGTCATTGTGGTATTTAAGGATCAATCCAATGGGTAGAGTTTCAATCACCAATAATGCATAAATCTTCCTAAGTTAAGCAAACAAAGTGGTTTTGATTCTCTAACAACCTAAATGATTCAAATTTAAAGCAAGTAAACTAATAACAAGTTCTAAACGAGATTAACAATGATTAAAGGAGGATCTTTGGAGGAGGCAATTGATTTGGGGGATCTCAAGCTAAGCAATGATGTCTATCCAATCACAAAAGAGCATTTCCTTAAGCCTAGAACACTAATCAAAATTAGCCTAATCTTTTAGCACTAATCACTTCACTATTTACAAAATCAAGAACAAACTCTCATTTGTGAGAATGTAATTAGCAAGCATTAAACATGAGTTATATTAGCTAATAATCACCTTAGACAATCACTCTTATGAGCTAAGTATGAAAATACTCTTATTTAATTCATTGGGGCATTTCATCAAACACCTTGTGTGCATGAAATGTCCTTAGTTCTAGATCAACTTTCTCAAGCTTAATCTAGCATTAAACCATCAAATAAGAGAGGAAACAATATAATTAAGCCCTATACATCAAGAATTAACCAAGAAACCCCCTAATCTACCAAGCCCAAATGATTCAAGAAGGTTCTACTCACTAATTATGATGGAACCAACAAATCTCATTAAGAAGATGTTAAATCTCATGATTAAATGAATGGATGATTAAGAAAGAAGATATAAACTTACACTTGCATTCAAATTCAAGATATCTCTTACAAAATCATAAAAACCCTAAAAAGAGGCTTCTTTACTCAAGAACAAGAGAAAAGAAAGCATAGATAATGAAAAAATAGTTTTTAGAGTATTTAAATGTTCTTGGGTGGACCGAGTCAACCCGGAACAAACCGGGTTTTGACCCGGTCAAATCTGGTTCGCGAGCTCCATACCCCCCGGTAGTGGGCCGGTGTAACTGGCCGGTATTGGTGGTCTTTGGTCGGCAGCTTTCATACCGGGCTGGTGCAGGCCGGTACAAGCGGTCGGTGTTGGTGAGTTGCTTCTACACCGGGTCGAGACGGGGGGGGGGGGGGGGGGGGGGGGACAGCCGGGGGCCCCCCCCCCGGGGGGGGGGGAGGTGAAGCACCGGGGGGGCGCCCGGGGGGGGGGGGGGGGGGGGGGGGGGGGGGGGGGGGGGGGGGGGGGGGGGGGGGGCTACAACAGGCCGGCAAACCCACTGTTTGGGAGAAGGTTAAACACCGGGCTGGAATACCTGGTGAGAGTGGGCTGGTGTGAGGGTCTTGAAGTTGCAACGCCGGGTGGAGGTCGAGGGGTGCTACGGGCCGGTATTGGTCATGTCTCGCCAGACGGATACACCTTTGGTAGAACTGCGATATCTCCTGGAATACATATCCGAATGGCCTCAAACCACTTCCAGTAGACAGCTTGCTCATTTGTCTACAAATCGCATGAAGACCTTGGAGGCTTAAGCTGATTGGAACCCCTTCATTCTGCCAGTCCTTTCAGGCGTTTTGGATGAACCCTTCCTTCTCGTATGCTCCTTCACTCCAAACATCATCAATGTGTCTCCAAACACCTAGAAAACACTCCAAATGAATGCAAGACTCACTAGGACCTAATATGAGATCTCTAAACTCTAAATGAGACAAAACAAATAAGAAATGCTATGAAACTATATGCAAATGAGACAAAACCTAAGCTAAATGAATGCATGAAAGAGGTGAAATATGCTAATATTAGAAGTCTATATTTTTATGGGTTTTGTCACGGGTGTTGCTAAACAAAGCAATAATATTTAAACTAATCCTAGTGAACAGTAGCTAAGCGGATGGTTATTTCGAGGTTGTTATCAATTATACGAAGCATTGGGCAATCGGGTTTTCTCTAGGGTTCATGGCCGATTTTTACTACGAATTTACAAGTGCAAAAGTCGCAAGGGCTTTGCTTCTGCCATCAAGCGTGATAAGAGTTGTGTATCATTGTCTAAAAGACCTAAGATAAGTATTTATAGAGGTAGTCTACGTTTAGGGTTTGATGAGAAATGACGGTTTTGGCCTCGGGTGAAGAAACGAGCTGATTTGGTCACGACAAAGCTTGGCCCCGGGTGCGTGACTTCTGGCTGCGGGTGGGAGCTCTTCAAGAGTGGCAGATTGGCTTCTCCAGGCGCGGTGGGCTTCTTTTTCGGGGCAGCTTCATTCGCCTTCAGTGCTTCAGGTATATTTAAGGATCCAACCGTTGGATTGCCTCCAATCTAATTGCATTTGAAAGCTGGTTGTCTCTACTTTGTTGTATCCGAATTTGGGGATGATCGGACGGTCAAAAGGTCTTCTTTGATTGCAAGACTTCTTGACGGTCCAAGTTTATCCAAAAACGTAATTTTGCTCCGAAATGCACTCTTTTATCCCAAGTTACCTGAAACGTCTTTCAAAACTCTAAAACATGAAAATCACTTGAAAACCTTTGAAAACGGAGTTAAAACACCTACAAAAGATATGAGAGTGATCCAAAAAAATGGTCAATAATCAGTGTTATTAGTGCGTGCCTTCTGGCCACGGCGAACATGTGTCTGGCCGTGGGTGGGAGCTCTCCAGAAGTGGCGGATTGGCAGTTGGCCGCGCCTCCAGCTTCTCCAGGCGCGGTAGGCTTTTTCTTCGGGGCAGCTTCATTTGCCTTCAGTGCTTTGGGCATATTTAAGGATCCAACCATTGGATTGCCTCCAATCCAATTGCATTTGAAAGCTGGTTGTTTCTACTTTGTTGTATCTGAATTTGGGGATGATTGGACGGTGAAAAGGTCTTCTTTGATTGCAAGACTTCTTGACGGTCCAAGTTTATCCAAAAACGTACTCTTGCTCCGAAATGCACTGTTTTATCCCAAGTTACCTGAAACGTCTTTCAAAACTCTAAAACATGAAAATCACTTGAAAACCTTTGAAAACGGAGTTAAAACACCTGCAAAAGTTATGAGAGTGATACATAAAAATGGTCAAAAACCGGTGTTATCAACATTTGCGGGATTGTTTCCGACAACTCAATCTGCACAACATGAAATTGAACCCGGCCAAATGCAGGTTCGCTGTGACCTCGGGTGAGTTCCTCGGATACCTCGTTACTCATCAAAATGGCATCGCCTAAGATGCAGTGCGAGGTCCAACGCCTCACAGGACGCGTCGCGGCCGTAAACCGCTTCATTTCACGATCTACCGATAAATGCCTGCCGTTCAACGATACCCTACGAGGAAATAAAAAATTCGAATGGAACGATCGATGCGAAGACGCCTTCCAAGAGCTGAAGCGGTATTTGGCAAACCCGCCTATCCTCACTAAACCTATCGAAGGCGAGCCATTATTCCTTAACATCGCCGTGTCCACAACATCAGTCAGCGGAGTACTCGTCAAGGAGGAACGAGGTGAACAGAGGCCGGTCTTCTATGTCAGCCAGACATTAACCAATGCGGAGACCAAATACCCGTTAATGGAAAAAGTAGCACTCGCGGTGGTCAAGTCAGCCCGAAAACTGAGACCTTACTTTCAGTTGCATTCCATCGTGGTGCTGGCCACTTTCCCTCTACGAACCATCCTACACTGTCCAAGCCCATCAAAGAGACTAGCGAAATGGGACGTCGAACTCAGTGAATATGACATCGAGTACCGGAACAGAACCTGCGCAAAATCCCATGTACTCGTAGACTTCATAGTCGAGCTCCCAGCCAAAGGAATCGAAGAACCAACGCCCGATTCCACGTGGACACTTCATGTCGATGGTTTGTCTTCGAGGCAAGGATCCGGAGTAGGAATCTGCTTGACATCCCCAACTTGTGAAATCTTGGAGCAGTCATTCCGGCGGACTTCCCAGCTTTCAAATAACGAAACAGAGTACGAAGCCCTGATCGCCGGTTTAAAACTCGCTCACAGGATAAAAATATCGAGTTTAAGCGCATTCAATGGGGACTACGAAGCCAGATATGAGAGGATGGAAGCCTACCTAAAGATCGGCCAGGAATTGGCAAAGCAATTCACCGAGTTCACACTCACCCGAATCCTTTGTGGCGAGAATACTCAAGCCGATGCCCTAGCCGCTCTAGCATCAACCTCAGACAATGGCCTAAAGAGAGTGATCCCCGTCGAGTTCATCGAGCATCCGAGCATCGAAGTACCTGGACTTGTTAACACAATCAACGCTCCAGACGAGTCATCCGTCGAGGACAAGGCGGTTGAAATGGACATAGCCGTATAGCATAAAGAGGAATATGGCTGCGATAAAGGATGGATGGGACCTATCCGTGCCTACATCATGGACGGGGATGTACCAGCAGATAGATGGGCTGCCCGAAAACTCAAAGAGACAGCCCGATATATCATGCTGGACGGAAACATTTTCAAATGAAGATTCTCAAGACATGCGTTGAGGGTTTCCAGGCAAGGAAAGTAATGGAGGAAGTCCACAGCGGTTCATGTGGCAATCATTCCGGTGGAAGAGCCCTTGCAATCAAAATCAAACGACCACTACAAGAAATATGATTATTGATAGCACATTATAATAGCACAATTTCTGTAATTGCTATTATAGGTGATATCAGGGATTGGGGTATTCTATCATAGCATTAAAAAAATGCTAACCCGAAAAAAACTAAGCGTGAAGCTAAAATTCACTTTGGCTCTCATAAAATCACTTATCACCGCCAATACTTAGCGAAAAAATAAGAACTTAGCGCAGCAAAAAAAATTGGGAACATAAGAAAAAAAAATCACTTAGGGTTTCGCCATAGTCATCGACCTCCACGGGTTTAACGCTATAATACTCTTATGGACATAAATCTATTCTCTCATGCTCTAACTTATTCTATCTACTCATCTACTCTAAAAAATATTAATAAACAATTTGAATAAAACAACAAATTTTATTTCATTAAAATAAATAAAAAAAATAGGATCTGAAATCATCCCTTCAACCGTACACCATCCCGACGAGGAGGAGATGACGAGATTGGAAGCCATTGAAGCAGGTTCTTCCAAATTCAGGTTAGTTCTTCTAATTTTAATGTGTTTTGGCTTAAATCTATCGAGTCTGTTATTCGATTTTGCCCTAGAAACGAATTTTGATTTCGTTTTTGTATTTGCAATTTAGGGAGGAGAAGGGAGCTTTGGGTGTTTGTAATTAATGGACATTGGGGGTCGATAACGGAAATCATGTTCTGGGTCGATTAGGACATAGCTTTGGTAATTCAAGGATTGTAGTATTTGAATCGTATCGAATCGTGGGACTGGTCCGAACCTCCAAATTCACCGAAGGGAGTTGCAAACCTTTATAAGGAATAATAACAACTGGGTATTAATGAGAGAAGTGGAATAAATGGAAAAACTGGGTATTATTGAGAGAAGTTAAACTGGAACAACTAGTATTACTGATACAAGGCTGTAGGTTGTAATGTAGTTTGTTTAATTGTTTTTTCAGGAGACAATGAGCAACATAACTTTCTCTATTGGAGGATATAATACCGGTGATGATTTCCGATGGAACTCTAAAGACAATTGCATGTACGTGATATTTTTTAAGGAATCATCTATGGATGAGAGAACGTATTCAATGTAAGTGCATAGGATATGCAGGAAGATTGGGGTAGATCAATCTATAAAGAAGCTGAAATTGAGTTACCTTCCGGTGCTAGTGAATGATAGTCTTCATGTATATATTGTTGATGATGAAGACGTTTATGTTTATCTACCGGCTGTGGATAAAGAGCTATGCAAAAATGCTTTGCATGTAGAGGTCATAGAAGATATAGAGGGATTTGTATATAGTTCATTTGGTGTGAATTATGGTGACAAGGAGACATCAAAAGAACTAGATGGAGAGGTGAAAGGGAAGAAAGCAAGAAAAAAGGTTTACATTGACGAACATCGCCGCAGAAATAAGCGAGTTGGTTGTTGTAGTAGCAATTCAAACGCTACAGTGTAATTTGTATTGTTTTTTTGTTGTATTGTACTCTTGAGTATCACTGGATTTCAATAATTTCAATTAATCATATACTCTTTCCAAAAAAGTAATATAGGTACAACTAAGTAATATTATAAACAAGAGAAGTTACAGCTACAGTCACAACTTTCCGAAAAATCACGACTCCCTATATATATCGGGATATCGAGCGTTAGGGTTCGCAAACTGATAGTAGGATTTTTACTAATCAATTACTCAAATCCCACTCATGTCATTGTGGTATTTAGGATATCGAACCAATGAGGTATGAGGCTAACACACTAGGAATCCAAGAAACTATATAAGCTAGGCAAATCAAGTGGTATTAGTTTTAATCTAGCAAGTTAATGATTCAATTAGACAAAGCAAACAAGTAGCAAGAACTAAGCAAGATTAAGACAATGATTAAAAAAAGGATCTTTGGGTAAGGCAATTGATTTGGGGGAATCTTAATCTAGCAATGATGTCTACACAATCACACAAGTGCATTTCCTTAAGCCTAGAACACTAATCAAAATTAATCTAATCTCTTAGCACTAATCACTTTGTTAATTACAAACTCAAGATAAAATTCTCATTTGTGAATAAGCAATCAACAAGCATTAAATAACAAGTTCCAATAGCCAAAATTCATCTTAGACAATCATTCTTATGAGCTAAATGTGAAAATCTCTTATTTAGTTCAATTGGGAATTTCATCAAACACCTTTTGTACATGAAATTCTCTATGATCTAGATTTAACTTTCTCAAGCCTAATCTAGCATTACAAACACTAAATAAGAAAGGAAAAAAGACAATTAAGCTCTAGACATCAAAGATTCACAAAGAAACCCCCTAATCTACCAAACCCAAATGATCCAAGAAGAACTACTCACTAATCATGAAGAACACACCAAATCTCATGAAAGAGGTGTTGTTAATCATGATTAGAGAATAGGAAGATGAAAGATTGAAAGGAAATTAATAGAAACAAACTTTCAATTGCATAAAGACTCAAGATCACTCTATCAATCACTTAGAACCCTAAAAGGGAAGGTTTTTAGCAAGAGAAAAATGGATAAACCAAGAAAATTAGGTTTTTGGGCTTAAATAGTGAAAGGGGGTCGAACCGGGTCAACCCGGGACAAACCGGGTATTGACCCGGCTGAAACTGGTTTTTGCCTGATTCTGGAGGTCTGTACCGACCAGTCATGGGTCGGACAGTGGGTCGGTACTAATCTCTAAGCATAGCTCCTTTGGTCGCCAGACAGACACGTCCCCGCTAAATCTGATTTATCTTTTTAACCACCGCTTCGAATTACTTTAAACTACCTCCGGAAGACATCTAACTCAATTATCTACAACTTCTCTGAAGACTTCCAAAGCTAATTTCGAACGTAAGTGGTTCATTTGGCGTGATCTTTGGGTGACTTTGGCTGGCTTCTATGAGGACAAATTGGGTTTTGTACCGATCGGTTCTGGGTCGGTATGGGGAGTAATCTGAGTTGGTATTAGTCTCTGCCCAAGTACCGATCAAGTGTACCGCACCAGGACAGGTCGGTACTGGACTTACTTGTGCCGATCCAATGCTGGTCGGCGTTGGTCTCGCGGCCAGACGGATACACCTTCGGTAAAATCGCGATATCTCCTGGAATACATGTCCGAATGACCTCAAATCACCTCCAGTAGACAGACAACTCATCTAGATACATCTTTTATGCATATCATTGAGGCTCAATCTGATTGTAACCCCTTCGTTCTTCCGGATCTTTAAGACACTTCAGAATGATATTTACATCCTCTTTTGCTCCATTACTCCTAACATCTCCAAAATGTCTCCAAACACCTAGAAAACACTCCAAATGAATGCAAGACTCACTAGGACCTAATGCAAACTAACTAAACTCTAAATGAGACCTAAATGCTAGACAAAACCATGATTATGCATGCAAATGATACAAAACTCTAAGTAAAATGTATGCTAGAACATGTAAAATATGAAGATATCACAAACCGCCAATTGTCCCAATCCCTTCCCAGTTAGTTAAAAAAACCTCAAATATGGGTGATGGGTTCGCAAATTGCCATTTCCGTCTCCTAGCTCTACCATCGGAAATCCATATGAAGATTCTCGTCACGACATGTAGCGATTCGGTTAGAGATATGTGCAATTCCAAGATTACTTGCAAACATTTGAAGAATCTACTGGAAACTCCATATTTCTACAAGTAAGGTTTTTAAAATTCCCCCAAATCGAACTTGAATCTGAAACCGATAACTTTATCTATTACATGATATAGGTCGATCAACTTAATGTTCATGTATGAGCCTAGGGTATTCGTGGATCCTCAATGGATTTCTCTCAAACAAACATGTTATGTACATGGCAATCCTTATGCGATCCTGCTAAGAGGGATGTCAGAATTCATGTTTGGGGAGAACCCTCAAGCGGGAATCGATGATATCAAACGGTCTGTGGATGCTGGTTTTGATATAGCTGAGTATTGTTATGGTGTTATTCGGAAATTTTTGTGGATTGATGGGTTAATAACGGTCCAAATTCTGATATAACCCGAGAATTTTGTGTAGCGACGCGGTTGTCAATGGAGAAGAAAGGCGGTAGGGGGTGGGTAGATTGCCTTTCAGAGTCTTTCAATTGTCGATGGAATAGCATGGATACGGATCGCATAGACGAATGCAATTGCGGTGTCCAGTTCCAATTTCTGGGATAAAAAATGTGTGATCCTTGCTTCTGGGCTATCCAAGGTTTTGCGTTCTGCTATTCGATGCGAGACTATTTCCGGCTTGGGCATCATTGAATGGATCTCTGTATTATTAAAAATGAATCAAATTTATGTGTATCATACTATCTAATGAAAAACTATGTAATGATTGATATATCATGGTTTTTACCCCTTTTAAGCCATGATATAAGTCCGTTTTATAGAGTCTTTCTACTATTTTGTAGTGTTATAGAGTCTTTTACAGGTTTTAGCACGTTTGGAGCATAATTGGAGATATTGGAGATATTGGAGCTTTCTGGTGCATTTTGGAGCAAAACAGAAGTTCGTGTAGCTGAGTACTCGATTTGAAGCCTCAGTATCGATCGACACTACCCTAGTATCGGTCGATACTCACTGCAGCAAGACACGAGTCGCGACTTTTATGAAGAATTGAAGAATTGCAAAATTGCCCAGAAAACTTTATTATTTACAATTTAGCCCAAAACGTGTTTTAGGAGTTTAAGTTAGGTTTCTAAGCCATTTTGGCTAGGACGTTCTTTTTTACGCTGGATTCTACTCTTGTTTTAGGTTGAGAGAGATTTTGAGAGAGACAAATCAGAACTCTGTTCATCTGAGAGAAGATTTCGAACCCTTGTTTTACTCTCTTCTATTTATTTGATTTGATGATCTATTCAATCATGTTGCTTGTTTCAATCACTATGTCTGAGTAGATCCCTTATTAGGTTCAGGGTTCTCATAAGGATTTTCTCTGAATGTTAGGTTAATTAGTTAATTAGGATTCACCATCTGAATTAGTTCTTCACCATAGGTTGTTCTCATAGCTAATTCTAGGTTGACGAATCTGGAACTTAGATCTTAGGATAATTGATTAGGCACGAGAGTGCGATTAATTACATTATAGAACTTAGGGTGAGCAAAATAACTATTCGCAAAGAGATTTGATTTAGTTGTTTTGTGAACAAATCAAATTTGAACTAAAAGCTGGTTTAGACTTTAGGATTCGCAAAGAGATTTGGAATTCTAGGATTTAGACTTAGATAGTTTTCGCAACGAGAGTTGGTTAGCTATACTTTAGTGATTTGAGTTCAAGAACCGCGCTAAATCTGAATCATGTTAGTTAGTTTATCTACATTCATTGAAGTCCTGAGAAATACCATGAGCCTATCTTCTTTCCAATTGACTTACAACTTGTTTAATTTACGCACTCGCATTTAATTTCATTGTTTGGTTTAGCTTAATTCGGATCTATAAAATCTATTGCGTGATTTCTGGAGTTCTTGTGTTCCACCCCTACATATACTACAACAACTGCTTTACTACTTATAGGGTATTAATTTGAGCATATCAATGATCCGTTTCTTTCTGTCACTATATTATCTATATAATATGAATGTTTTGGAATACTAAAGAAACTATGGACAACTATGTTTTGGTTTGACTAGAAACGGTACGACAACTAGAAATACTACGGTAGGAACAACTAGAAATACTACGAACAATTATTCAAATTTCAAACTCATGTTTCAAATTCAATACATATTTCAATGCTGAAGGTGGCAAAGTTCGGGAAATTTGTGTTTTGTATATGTAATTCTTTGATACTCTTTGTTTTGTACAACTAAAAAAACTGATTTTTGTAATGGTACAACTAAGTTCATTTTTTTTTTTTTTTAAAACTAACGAAATTAGTTTTAAAAAATGAAACATCAGTTTTAATTTTCATACACCAGTAATAAATTGATATAACATTTACTAGTTACACATAATATTATGTTTTTGATGATGGTTTTTATCATATTCTTGTTTTCCCCTCAAACACATTATACTTTTATGATGATTTTGTTAAATTTAACATAGTTATAATGCAAAAGATACAAAAAATGTGCTTTAAGACATATTATTGCATGAAAACATTGGAAATGTACCTAAGGTACCAAATGTTATTGGGAAAACCAACAAATTAAAGTTTAATAAACAGTAATACTAATATAAGTCAAATATCCTCAAAGTACAACTGTTTAGAATGGAGAACAACTATACAACTAGGAAGTATAACTATGTTAAATTCAAAAAAAATTAGATTTTGGATTTCCCTCCGAATTTTGTTTTTTTTTCCGAATAAACTCCGAATGAAAAGGGGGAAAATATATATTTTTTTCATTTCTCACATCGAAAAAAAAAACTTTGAGAAAACGAAAACATGGAAAGGGATGGATTCGACCGGAAAACCCCAAATAGATTTCAAACTCTCCCCCTCTACGGTAATACTAAACTCGATTTGCTCACATTCATCCAACATTAAACCCGACTCGACTTAAATCCGCAAAATCCCCAAATCGATTTCAAACTCTCCCGCTAAGAACCCTAAGATTCAAACTCACTTTAAGAACCACTTTCATGTCGTCTCTCGCTATCTCGCTCTCTCAGGTCCGCTCTTACTTTCGACAATCTCTCTACTTCTTCATTAGGTTGTTGAATTTCATATTTTCCCAGAAAAAAACAAATTTGTGCTGATTCAGGGTTTTTGTTACTGGTTTTAAGTTTTCCGAGTGTTTCAGCATCGATTGTTTCTTGGTTTTAAGCTTGATATTGATAGCTTTGTGGGTTGTTTCTCACATTTAAAACCTTCATATGGTACTAACAGAGCCTTCGAAAATGTTGTTATAAGCTTTTGCAATACTTTGTGCAGAATGTCTGGAGCTACGACTAATGTGTATGGAGGTTCAAGTGGATCATCAAGTGCTCGTCTAAGAAATGGAAGAGTTGTGCCAAATAGATGTTGGTGTGGTGAGGAAATTTGGGCGTTGATATCCAAATCCAACAACAATCCTTACCGGAGATACTTATGTTGTGCTTATGCTGTAGCAAAGAAGGTAATTTGAATACGTTTTGATTTGTTGTAGCAAAGAAGGTAATTTGAATACGTCTTATGGTTGTGAATGGTTTTTCCGATTTGTAGCTTAGCAATGATAACCATGTCTTCAAATGGGTTATTGAGGTATGCTTAAACGAGATTGAGTCATTGGATTTCAAATACGCCAAGCTTGAACAGGAGCTTAAAGAGATAACTTCAGAGACTAACAAACAGCTTGAAAAGATGCTTGAGAAGGTTCAAATGAAGTTCGAGAAGGAGATAATGGAGAGGATGAAAATGATGATGATTCTTGGATGGTTAGTTTGGGGTTTGTTGTTGTTCTTTGTATTTCGAAGTATTTCTAGTTGTTCATAGTATCTATAGTATCGTTGTATCAACATTCACAATAACTTCGATTCGACTTTAGTTTTCGAAGTATAATTGTTCTTAATATTACCAGTAATACCAGTAATACAACAAACCAGAAATATAGTTGTTCTTAATATTACCAGCAATACAACAAACCAGAAATATAGTTGTTTTTAACATTACCAATAATACAACAAACCTGAAATACTCCAAATAATATCTAAACGGTTCATTACATAGTTTTTCAATGTGGCCAATTAAAAACATTCCTCAAAACCACTTGACAGAAAGAAATGGATTGTATGATCCAGAAACAACGATCACACATTGGACTTACTCTTCCTCCTTTAACTCTCTCATCGAACTCAGTAGCATAACCCACTAAAGTGTAAGGAGCACACTGACAAGACTGGAGGGGAACAGTACTGATTAGATCTATTTTTTCTTCAAACAATAGTGCACTCTCCACTGCCCAAGCGAAATTGTTGTCTGTTTCATCAATCTTCCTCCGTGTTTGGGTATAGAAATTCCTGCTAAGATTATTGATGAGTGGAGAATCACTTACGGAATGAGGAGTCATTATTCTATGTATCATTGCGTAAGTGTATATAGCCAAATCGTAGCAGGGGTTTCTGTAATTGATTTCTATAATTTTCTATCTGATTTTTCTGCTCTAAAATCTAGATGTTGTAAAAAACTAATGTCCGTTTTCATAACTTAACATAAATAAATATTATTTGTTGTAATAGGATTTTTTATTATACGTACAAAACAATTACATTATAAATCAATCAGACTCCTCTGACGACATATCTTCATTAGGTGCATTATCTTCATGTTCATCATCATCACTCTCTTCAAACTCATTTGAATCGCCTTCTTCTTCTGTGTCTTCAGGTAAATATTCAAGTTGTCTGTTCCAGGGGTTAATTAAAAGAACGTTTTCCGTAATCTCCGGTTTTGAAGTGCGAAGTTTCTTCGGTCAAACTTCCCGCAACAATTCTTCAACTTTGGCTAGATTTTTGGCATTTCCCTTTAAATGTTTCATGAACTGCTCAAATGGATACATTCACCTTAACTGAACAGGTCCGCCTAGTTCTACTTCGTGAGGAAGATGAATGGGAAGATATTCCATAACATCAAAAAACGACGGGGAAAATAATTTCTCCAAATTGCACAACAATATTGGAATATTAACAGTCACTTTTGCAATTACATCTTCTGACAAAGTCTGTGTACTTAAACTCCATAAAAACGTCATGATGCCTGCACAATAAAAATAAAGAATGATAGATTATTAATTATATTTGAACATATATAATCTAAACAATTTTATATGTGATGATGTATTTTACCTCCAATTGCTTCATGAACATTTCCTGTAATGAGTTCGACAAATACGAAAGGAAGTCATTGTTGCATAAACACGTGGCAGACATGACTCTTCATCCCTGAAAAACTTTTGTCCTTTCTCAACACATTTGGCAAGATTGGATACGTACCCATCAGAGAACTTCACGTCAGATGAAACCCATTTGTACAATGCTGACTTTTCTTCTGCACCCAACCAAAATATAAGAACTGGTGATTTCCCATTGCTTGTAATATGCAACTCATTTTTGTTACATATATCAGGCAAGTCCAACCTTTACTTTCCGCTGTCTTTGGTTCTTCCATGCACGTTCAACAATGTATGCATGATGTTATCAAAAATGTTTTTCTCAATGTGCATGACATCGAGATTGTGTCTCAGCAGATGATCTTCCAGTACGGAAGTTCCCAGAAAATGCTTTTCTTGTGCCAATTGTGATTCACCCTGTATCCATCAAGCATATTAGTTGGAGTGTACCCCATAATGATACATTTTCGCTTCAAGATCTTCCCCAGATAGATACACTGGTGGGGGGACTCAGACAATATTGTTCTTCATACACAGTCGGTTGTTTCTCTGATATAGATGGTTGATTGGTAGAAATCGCGGTGACAATCAAAACAGCATGTTTTCGACCATGTTTCAGTTGAAACGCATATGTCCAATCGAAGCAATAAGGACAAGATAACCTCCCATGTGTAGTCCAACCTGATAGCTTTCCGTATGGAAGAAAATCGCTTATTGTCCACATAAGCACTGCACGCATCGTAATTTTTTTTTTTCCTAGAGCAGTCATATGTACGAACTCGGGTATCCCACAACTGATTTAACTCATGTATGAGTGGCTACAGAAATACATCAAGGGACTGCTTCGGATGATTGGGACCAAAGACTAAAATATTTAGGAATATAAATTTCCTTTGCATGCACATATCTGGAGGAAGATTATAAGGCGGTACAATTACTGGCCACAAAGAATATTTCCTACCAGACATACCAAATGGACAAAATCCATCAGTGCAAAGACCAAGATAGACATTCTGCTTAGATTTAGCAAGTTTGGGTGTACCATGTTAAAGTGTTTCCACGCTTTCGCATCTGACGGGTGAGTCACTTCCCCATCTGTCTGTGAATGCTCTGCATGCCACCTCATCGATGCAGCTGTGCTTTCATAATGATACAATCGTTTCAACCTATTAGTTATAGGAAGATACCACATCCGTTGGTACGTTATCTTACTACGCCTAGAAGTTTGTGGCCTAAATCTCGGTTTTTGGCAAAATCAACATTCATGCAGCTTATTATCATCTTTCCAAAAAAGCATACAATTGTCAACACATACATCTATCATTTCAAAAAACAACCCAAGACTAAAAACCACCTTATGTATCTCATAGTATGTTTCGGCAGCCAAATTATCCTCTAGCAAATACTTTTTAATAAGATCAGCACAATCATCCATGCAAACCTCAGCTAAGTTATGATCAGTTTTAATTGTCATCATCCTAGCTGCTAAAGACAATTTAGATTGTCCTTCTCTACATCCATCGTAGAGTGGCTGATTTGCAGCGTCTAGCATATCATAAAATTGTTTTGCATCTACGTTGGGTTCCTCAACACTATTATCAGCATTTATTTCATGAAATGCTTCAGTAACTATGTCATGCATCCTATCATGATCTTGACCTTAATCAAATTGATGTTAACCATGATAACTATCATGATTATTTGATTCATCAAAATCTACATGACCTTGATAATTACTACTACTAGCAGCATTCTCACCATAACCCTATCCATGTTGATACCAAACAAAATATTGCGGCGTAAATCCTCTATTTTGTAAATGCTTCTACACCGTGTCAATAAGTATATATATATATATCAAATTCTTGCATTTCCGACAAGGACAAAACATCTTACCGCTTTTCATGGTTGTTTGCATATTTCCGGCCTAATACATGAATATTGCAAGCCCGTCTTTGAATTCTTTCGCCAACACTCTCTCCGAATCCTTATGCATATACATCCATTTTCGTAGATCGTATATAGACATTTTTAAAAAACATTGTAGATTATTTCTTCTTTTTTTTAAGGTGTTTGTTTTTTTTTGTAGAATTTCGTTTAAAGTTATGATATATTTATATAATTTTTTCCAGACTTACCAACGATTTTGCAACGGAAATTTACAACGTTTTACCAACGAAATAACTTTACAACGATTCAACAACAATATTACAACTACTTTACGACGACAATAATCGATGTAAGCGATTAGGTGAACCAATAGGAAAACGTGTTTTACCAAACTTTTGGTATCGACGTGATATCGTCGTTAATTAGTATTGAGATCTGGTGGTCGTACATTCGATGTAAGTTTCCATCGAATTTACAACGAAAGTCTCAAAAATGTTATTCGTCGTAATTTCAATGGACACTTACATCGATTTTACGACAATTTACACTTTCGTTGTAAAATCGATGGTAACGTGTGGCTAATTTACGATGATTATACGATGAAATATTTTGTTGTTAATTTACATTGATTTTACGTCGACCATGAAAATCATCAAAAATTCAACGCGAAATCGACGGTAGTTTACAACGATTGATTTCGGTCGTAAAATTTCGTTGCAAACGGACTGTTTACTTGTAGTGTGTAGGATATGGGTAGGTTTCTCTTACCAAAACCGCCCCTCCCTTGTACCCAAATCTTGACCATCTGTTTCTCCAACGGTCTAGATCGCACCCCTTGGATCGACAAGCAGTTATCCGACCTTATCCACTTTTGGTCAAACCATCCACCCACCCACGGCCCAAAATTGACTCAGTCCCACCTAACTCAGTTCTTAGCTGTCAGTCCGTCCAACTAGGTCAGTACTCAACCAGTTTACCTAGCTGCCGGCCAGCTCGTCCAGCTAGGACAGATAGAAGTCCAGCTGGTTCAGCTAATAGCTCAGCTACTTCAGCTCGTCCATATGGTTTAGCTCGACTGCTTTATCCCATTTTATCTAACTAAGTCATTCGGTTCGTTTCTCGGCCTTGATTAAGCCTTTCTAGTCCTTCCTTTATCATGACTTGTTCACAATCATTTCCTTAATTTGACCCACGTCTTTCCTTATTCCCCGAAACAAACCGTTTTTTCCGACCCTTCTCCGTCATATATTTTTTCTCAAACCGCGACAGAGCCTGCAAAATCTGAGTGATGCTGCTATCAACAGAATCAAAACGGCGATCAAACGAGTCCAAACAAGTTTCGACCAAGGCGAAACGATCATGCGATGATTTATACTCCTCAGTGAGCAACTGCCAACCCCTTTCATTATTTCGAGCTCATGCGCCATCTCTTCAACCGGTCCCTGCAATTCCACACCAATCTGCTCTGATTTTGCCATAGAACCCATCAACGAGTCTTCGGTGTCATGCACCAATTTGTTACGAACTGAGTTGTAAACTGAGAATAGAAGATGCACTTTATTGAATGTGTAACCAGAATACAATGAAATTCTGATTAAAAAGACTCTAGACTGGCAAAGCAACAAATCTAGAAGTCTTCCACTGAAAATCGCATATCGATCAACAAACCCAATATCAGAAAATGCATACAAAAATATAAAGGAAGAAGACAACTATTTATATGCTGATCGGGCACATTAACGGCCAAAGACTATGAAAGAGCTAGAGTCTCTCTTTTATTTATTATTTTTTACGCAAGTCAAGTTTTTATCCTTACCTTAAACTACCCCAAATGCAAGAAAATGATGTAGTAAGCAAGGGTCGAATCCACAAGGAGGACTAAAGGATCTAGAATTCAAGAAACCTAATAGTTTAGTTCTAGCAATGGTTAGAGAGGTTGGTAATCCTAAAGCATGAAAACATAAACTAGATTATGCAAGGGAAAGTAAACAAACAAGCTAATGATGAAGATAAGAACTTATAAATGAAATATGGGCATTTGGGCTAAAGTTATTGACTTTGGGTGACTAATGGTTGGGTAATGGTGCTTATAATAACCCTTAAACAAGCAAGATCCAAAGCATAAACTCACTAAAAAGGACTAATCTATCCTCATAACACTAATCCATCCACTAATCACTTGACTAATTCAATCCCTCGATAGCAGCCAAAGTTATTAGTGGACTTAAGAACAAGAACCTATCTTAACTACAAATCACCCTAGGCATGCAACTCTCATTGGACTAAGTATGAAATGCATGGTTGGGGTTGAGCTAGACATTTCATCAAACACTTTAAGTGCATGAAATGTCTACAAAGCTAGACATAGATTAGCTACTTCTATCCCTAGTATTAATACTCCCCAACCATTTGGATATGCAAATCTATAAACTCAACACTATTAGCCCAACTCTTAATCACCCTAATCTATTTATCTCAAAGGCCCATAAGAGGACTACTCACTCATGATTAAGGAAAACAAGATAAATACATTAAAGAAAGACAAAATGAAAGAAAGATTAAGGCTTTAAACAAGAAACTTTACTAGATCATGAAAGTGGTTCAAGATCCAACAAAATCTAAGAGCTTAGAGATAAATAAGGAAGGGGGCTAAGAATACTATCTAACTTAGGTCAAGAAATTACCTCAAAACTATTTATCGAGTGGCGAAATAGGACCGGGTCGACCCGGGACAAACCGGGTCGGGTCAAAAATAAAACTAAGATGCTAAACGCATCGGTCGTGCGTGGCGGCAAGGTAACCGCCATGTTGGTCACCCGAGCCTAGACATCTTCTTTCTTCGTCTTCAGATAAGGGATATGGGTTGGTGATGGCGGGATCTGGGTCGGTACTGAAGTCACTAGAACGATGATCTTCTACTCGTTGATTTGCTCATCCCATCGGTCATCTTCGTCGACATCTGGACCGCCATCCCTTGCACCAGTGAGATCTTCATATTTTCCTCTTCATGCCGGCTCTCTGCATCGGTCCAGTAACCGATGCAGACGTCTCCATAGACTTTGTCCTAGAATCCCACTCTTTGCTCATCTTGGCGCCTTCCTGCATCGGTCCAGCAACCGATGCAGACCTGTCTTCCCTTGTTTCCTCATGCTTCTTCTGCTCTGCATCATCTCCACGTTCCTCTTAGCTCAGCTCTAGCTCCTCTTGCTCCAAGAATACCTAAAAGAGACCAAAATGCAAGTGCAAAATGCAATATATACAACATATGACTCTATTATGCAAGATGAGAGAAACGTATACTAAAATGCATGAATGAGGATGAAATGGATGCAAATATGGATGGAAACTAAGAAGAAAACTAGGTGGAATCGATGCAAAATACACATACATCAACTCCCCCGAACTTGCCATTTGCTTGCCCTCAAGCAAACAAAAGAACAAACATGAAGATAGGTTTAAAAATGGGGACTCATAACCAAAAGCATTAGTAAGCATTCGATGTGATAACCTTAAATAATACCAACATGTTGCAAAAACAAACACTTAATTCACTCTAACTCATTCAAGGCTTATCGCAACTACTAATATTTTCTCTAAATAACAATGTCTTACGCCTACAAGTCATCTTCTCAATCAACCCTCACATTCATTTGATCTTTCCTGAGTGCAGTCTCGCAAATGGGCAATGGATCAAATCCAATCGGTTTGGAGGAAAAAGGCTTTTGGCACTAAATGTGTGAGTGCAAGGAGGCTCATTGTTTTGGGGTGGCTTACTCTCAAAAAGACGGAATGCTATATGTTTTGCAAAAGCAAAGAAAACTAGAAACAATTTATGCATACAAAGTTTAGCTCATATTGTTCTACCCTTCTAGCAAAACATTCTATCCGAATGGTGATCCCATTTCCTTTTAGCCAAAATTTCCTTCTTTTGTAGCTCATCAAACCCCCCAAGCCTTTTTTGGCTAAATTTTAACTCCTTTTCAAAACCTTTTCTCCTTCTCCAACCTACAAGCTTCTAGAGATACATATTATTAAACCCATCTTTCTTTTCTTTCACTCTCTCTAAACCTTTTCTTCTTGATTCCTTTTCGTTCTCTAATCCACCAAGCTTATGTTCATGAGTAATTAAGAGTTTACAAGTTTGTTTGCGGAAATGGGAGTGATGTTGAGGTGGAAGGTGGTGATTTGATTGACTCTCTCAATCAGTGATCGAACTAGTTTGTTTGAATCTCACAAACAAACTATTCCGAGGCTTCTAAGGAATAGAAGTGAATCACACTTTTATTTAAAAGAAAAGACAATTCTCCAAAGAACACACTTTGAAAGAAAACATATACTTTGTATTAAAATCGATTGAAAAGTGGTTTGTACAAATGATCTAAGCTGAGCTTCACTACAAGAAAACAAGGACTTTGCGATCTACGAAAACGTTCCAAAATAGTCGCAAATGACTCATTCGGACCGAAAAAAATAGTCGCAAATATTTCGTCGCTAAATAAATTAATCGCAAAATAGACACTCTTTTGCGACGACATGGTGACTCTACAATATAGTCGTATATGAACGACTAATTTGTGACTCCCACTATTAGTCGTAATTTAGAGAGGCACTGGTGACAAAAACCTTTAGTGGCAGATTGGTTGCTTAATTGTTATAAGGGTTGCAACTAATTTGCAACTACTAAAAACAAAAACAAAAAACAAAAATCCATAAATCTGATTCAATATCCAAAAATACCAAAACATAATTCAATATCCGAATATTACCATAACAATCCACCAATCAAAAACAAAAATATCCAAAAACAATCCAGCAAGCTTCCATGACTCTCTTTTGTCTTGTCTCTATAACATTGCCATAAGAGTCTAGCCTTCTTTTAGCTATATCATGCCTCTGCAATTCATGAACAAAGACATCATCATGACTTTGTGAAACGTAATGGCAAGACTAGACGGTAGACACATACCCCATCAAGGCTAATAATCGAACAAGCAAGAGCAGGGAAAGTAACATCGAACTGCGAATGATAAATAAAAAAGTAAGTTATGTCATCAAGTAAGAGAGGTACCCTTTAGTAAAGAAGATTTCAAGTTAAGCAACAAGGAACAAAATGTTTTACATTGATGCGTAGCTTCTCAGTAACAGGATGAAGATGAAGTCCTACAAAAACAGATAAAGTAAGAAAAAATGAAACTCTGTTCAATTGTAACAAAACTAGCCTCCAATTTTGGATTGAAAGCTACGAAAAAGGTACAAATCTTCGGGAACTGAAGCTTACGAAGCTCTAAGTCGACCAAGCCCAAAACGATTTCCACGAGATGCGCTCGGCCTGGAAGTTGCAACAAGTCGTCTATCTCCATCTGAAGCGGTTGTGGCTCGAGAATATGAACAGGAGGCGGTGGTTGTTCGTTGGGAATCTGGTCATTAACAGGAGGCGGTGGTTGTGGGTTCGGAATCTAGACTGGAATAGGGTGCGGTGGTTCGGAATCTAGACTGGAACAACACGGCTAGTATTGATATTCCAAATGAACCTCAAACCCATTGAAATTCGTCAAACCCATTGAGATTCGTCAAAGTGGTCCGTTCCAAACTTAGTTGCGATCTAACCGAGTGAGCTTCCAGATTTGACCACGTGTGCATAGTGAACAACAGCCACCCAAGCTGACACCTCCGTTTGATCTCCCACCGGTAAATCGGACACCACCGCCGGATCTACCACCTTGGCCTCTACTTGATTTTCCCTTGGCAGCCATTATCTTCAAGTTAAGAACGAATTTGAGAGAGAGGAGAAAAAAATACATAGAGCAATTGAAAGAGAAGGGATGATGAATTTGTCGGAGATTAAGAGAGAAAGAGTTTCAGAGATTGAGAGAGAAAGAGGATCGACAATTAGAAGGGGAGATAAAGAGAAAGCAAATAACTTTAGCTAGTAAAAAGAAAAAAATAGCTAGTCAAAAGAAAAAGAAGGGAAACGATATATTTTTCCACGAAACAAATTCACTCCAAATATCTCTCCAAATCTCCATTGTTAAAAAAAAAAGTCTCAAATCTATATTCTACGAAATAATAGTTCGAAATCTCATAACCCATAAAATTTGATTTTATTCGGTTTACTATTTTATAAACAATTGTTAACCATTTAAAACCAAAACTAAACCAGATTAAATTCGATTAAGATCCAATTACACCTAAAACCAGACCCGAAATCAAAACCAGATTACATCCAAACCCCACAAAAAAAAACTGACCCAACCACTTCTTCTTCTTCCCCGATCACACCGTCGACGCGAGACTCCATGCCATCTTTGAACAGTCCGGCGAGTCCGACAAGTTGTTCGACTACTCACGGGAAATGTTACGGCTCTCTCTTCACGGATTCGAGTCCGGCAAGTCGTCGGTTTCTTGTTGCTCTGAAGAGAAATCGAAAAGGATGATCGACTTTGTAGATGCTGAAGTAAGCATTGAATGTCATCTCCTCCTCTCTGTCGTTATTTCCGTAAAGTGGAACCATACAAGTATGTCACCCTAAATTCTCAAAAAAAAATTGTTTGCTTGGTTGGTGAGAGATTAGGACTGTAAGCGAGGCAGTAAGGAACTTCTTCATGATTGATCTATTACGGGGTTGATTTGTAAATGTTCATTTCCTTCTAAGTTTCCTTATTTGTATAGAGACGTAGGGTTCTCACGCTTGTATATAAGTTGCTTATCGCATCTAATAAAAGCTCAAGCCGTTCTATTCCAAGTTTCACATGGTATCAGAGCCAAACATAGATCCAAATCTCTGAAACTTCTTTTGTTGACATACAGCTTCGATAATGACAGATGAATCGGCCTTGGTGGAAAAGGTGAAAGAAACCCATGTTTCTTCACCGTTTTAACTGCACCCATCCGAAGGACCAGGAAGTCTAATTACAGCGGTGCAGTTGAAAGGAGACAATTATGAAGATTGTGCTAAGCATGTGTGGAATGCCTTGCGAACGAAAAGGAAGATTGGGTTCATCGATGGAACCTTGAAGAAACCTATGGGAGCATCGGATCTGGAACAATGGGAAGTTGTAAATTCTATGATCGTGGCATGGATCATGAACACGATCGAACCAACCTTGAGGATGTCGATTACACTTGTGGATGATGCAAGCATCTTGTGGGAAGATTTGAAGCTACACTTCTCGGTCGGGAATGGACCAAGAGTGCATGAGTTGAAAGCCGATTTGGCTAATTGCAAACAACACGGAGATAGTGTGATGATGTACTATGGAAGACTTAAGAAGATGTGGGATGAATTAGCTGTTTATGAGCCCTTGAGATCGTGCTCGTGTGGAGAGCTTGCGGCACAGTTGGAACAAGACAGATAACGAACGTACTCACCAGTTTTTAATGGGATTGGATGATATGCGTTTTGGAGGAATTCGCTCGACTTTGACGAATATGGAACCGTTGCTGAAATTGTCACAAGTGTATCAACGAGTGGTGCGTGATGAGAGACAACAAAGCACTCGCAATAAAGAAGAACGAGCGGAAGCAGTTGGGTTTGCAGTTCAAGCTGGAAACAAAGGAAAACCAGGGACTTTTCAGTATCACGAAAAAGACACCATTGTACTCACTGCGGGAAATACGGTCACGAGATATCTGATTGTTACCAAATCAAAGGATTTCCCGACTGGTGGGGAGAACGTGAAAGAGGCGGTGGAAACAGAGGACGTGGCCGAGGTCGATATGGTCGAGGAGGCGCTGTCGGTGCGTTTGGAAGGGGGCAAGGCTCAAACTTTGCTCGTGCCAACGTTGTTCAAACATAACACGATGTAACCGGATCTGCACACTCAGCACTTGTGCAACCAGTTGCAAACTCCGTGACAGCAACACGCCGTGAAGGAGGATATGACCAACCCTCGCTACCACAGTTGAGTGACGATCAATGGACAGCTTTAATTGGTATTCTGAACCATCAGAAAACAGCAGAGACCTCAGCCAAACTTTTTGGTAAGACCAAAATGATCATTGATTGTGGTGCTTCGCACCACATGACTTCGAATATCGAATTTTTGAGCGATGTGACATATATAGCGCCCTGTTCCATTTGACTCCCTGACGGAGATCGTGCTCTGGCTCAGAAACAAGGACGCATGTGTCTCGGAAGTGACATTTGGCGGAACGAAGTTTTATTTTCTCTGGAATTGACATGCTCTCTGATTTCTATGGCAAAATTACTTAAAACGACAAATGGATCTATTATATTTACTAAGGAGTTGTGTGTTTTGCAGAACCGTACCTCGAAGATGATGATTGGTGCGGGTGAAGAGTGCGAAGGGGTTTACAAGTTCAGGGGAATTTTCAACGGACAAGCAAACAAAGCAACGGGCAGCGTGCAACGAGATTTGTGGCATAGACGTTTGGAACACCCCTCTAGTCGAGTTTTGTCTTATTTATCTAGAGATTTTGATATTGGTAAACCTGTTGAAACAGACGGAGAATGTGATATTTGTTATCGAGCTAAACAAACTCGGGATTCTTTTTCAGACAGCATTAATAAAGCAGTTGGTATTTTTTATTTAATACATTGTGATGTCTGGGGAACTTATCGTACTCCGTCTACGTCAGGGGCAGCGTATTTTCTAACTATCGTAGAAGACCATTCCAGAGCGGTATGGATTTATTTGTTGCTTGAAAAACGAGAGGTGTCGGAGTGCTTGCAGAAATTTTGTGCCATGGTTACACGTCAGTTTGATAAGAAGGTGCGCGCAGTTCGATATGACAATGGTACTGAATTTATTTGCTTGAGACGATATTTCGAACAAGAAGGAATACTACATCATACTTCATGTGTATACACACCACTGCAAAACGCGCGTGTGGAATGCAAGCATAGACATATTCTCAACGTTGCTCGCTCTTTGATGTTCCAAGCATCGTTACCAGTGAAATTTTGGGGAGAATGTGTGCTCGTCGTGGGTCATCTTATTAATCGGACACCCACGCCTTTGCTACAAGGTAAAACTCCCTACGAAATACTGTATAACAAGGCACCTTCTCTTGATGGTTTGAAAATCTTTGGATGCTTGGGTTACGCTCACAAGATCTCTCGGGATAAAGATAAATTTGGAGAAAGAAGTAGAAAATTGCGGGATGTGAATTTTCATGAAACAACATTTCCTTTTGCCGCTCCAAAAGTAGACAACCCAAGCGTTGTCGTTTCTTCACCTGATTTGGCTTTGTTTTCCGATGATGACTTTCACGAATTGGTAGTAAGGGGGAGTTCAGAGGACAATGATGAGAATTCACCGATGCGAGAGATAATCGAGGTAAGGGGGAGTTCAGAGGAGAGTGGAGTGATTTCTCCGTCTCCGCATCCATAACAAGTAGAATCACCGCAATTGCCGATAATTGAATTGCCTGAACCAGAGCTTGGCCGTGGACACCGGATAAATATCCGATCGAATCACCGCAATTGCCGATCTGAAAACTTGTATCAATGACCCCTCGCTCTCTTCACCACCACCAGCATCTTCGAAATCAGGTACGGTCACTTATCCCCTTGCTAACTATGTGACATGTGATCGTTTTTCTGCCCATCACGCAGCGTTTCTCGCAGCCATCACTGTTGGATTTGAACCAGAATCGTACAATGAAGCAATGAAATTCAAAGTTTGGCGTGACGCAGTGGCATGTGAAGTTAAGGCTTTGGAGAAACAACATACATGGGATGTTGAAGACCTACCACCGGGGAAGACAGCCATTGGATGTCGGTTTGTTTTCAAAATAAAATATAATTCAGATGGTACGATTGAGCGACATAAAGCTCGTTTGGTGGTAATGGGTAATAGACAGAAGGAGGGGAAGGATTACAAAGAAACGTTTACGCCGGTAGTAAAGTTAACTACGGTTCGTATGTTTCTCAAGGTCACGGCTGTTAAGAATTGGATTGTGCATCAGATGGATGTACATAACGCTTTCCTCCATGGCGATTTAGAAGAAGAAGTGTACATGAAACTTCCACCGGGGTTCAAAGCATCAGGTCCGAACAAGGTTTGCAAGTTAAGAAAGTCACTTTACGGTTTGAAACAAGCACCTCGATGTTGGTTCTCCGAACTCACGAATGCACTCATTGGGTATGGATTTGTTCAATCTTACTCGGACTACTCCCTGTTTGCCTTGACTCGAGACAAGATGTGTCTCTACGTGATTGTCTACGTTGACGATTTACTCATTGGCGGAAATGATGAAGCAGCAATCATTCGATTCAAGGAGTATTTGAATCACTGCTTCCATATGAAAGATTTGGGGCCTCTTAAATATTTTTTGGGGATTGAAGTGGCCAGATCTTCCAAGGGTATTTATTTTTCACAGAGGAAATACGTCATGGATATTATTAACGAAACTAGATTGTTGGGATGAAGACCAGTCTACACACCGATAGAACAAAATCACAAATTGGAAGAAGATAAGGGCGATTAATTATTACGATAACCCAGAAAGGTATCGACGTTTGGTGGGCAGATTGGTGTACTTAACTATCACTCGGCCTGAGCTTATGTACGTCGTACATGTTTTAGCTCAATATTTGCATCAGGCTCGCATCAAACATTGGTTTGCGGCGGTATGTGTGGTACGTTATCTCAAAAACAGCCCATGCCAAGGAATATTACTCACATATAATGGCGATTTGAAGATCACTGGTTATTGTGATTCGGATTGGTCCTCTTGTCCAATTTCACGACGTTCCCTAACAGGTTTTTCTGTCTTACTTGGTGGATCTCCTATTGCTTGGAAGACTAAGAAACAAGGAGTCGTATCAAAATCTTCCGCAGAAGCCGAGTATAGGGCAATGTCTTTCACGACGTCAGAGCTTAAGTGGATTAGTAGCCTCTTGTCTGACTTTGGCGTTTCGACAGAGGAGCCTATTCCATTGTTTTGCGACAACAAAGCATATTTAAACATTGCAGCCAATTCTGTCTTCCATGAGCGCACCAAACATATCGAAAGGGATTGTCATTACATACGGGATGAGATTCAGAACGGATTGATTCAAACGACTTACATCCCTTCTAAACATCAACTTGCAGACATTTTCACGAAAGCTCTAGGTTCCCAAGCGTTCGAGTTTCTTCATGGCAAGTTGGACATTTGCGACCTTCATGCGCCAACTTGAGGGGTATTACGGGGTTGATTTGTAAATATTCCTTTCCTTATAAGTTTCCTTATTTGTATAGAGACGTAGGGTTCTCACGCTTGTATAAAAGTTGCTTATCGCATCTAATAAAGGCTCAAGCCGTTTTATTCCAAGTTTCACATGATCTTAGGTCTTATAGTAATTTAACCGTTGTGAATAAGCAGAATCCAGATTTCATGTGATTTTCTAGTTCCAATTGAGCCTCGATGTTAAATTGGTGTGCACTTAGGGATTGTGCAGGAGAATTCTTCATTCGCTTACACTGCCTTGAGGTTGAAGTTATGATTCTAATTGATTTAGTTTGCATTTAGTGGAAGGAGAATTCTTCATTCGTTTTACTCTTTGTTTGTTCAAGTTTTGCTTGTTTGGGATGCATATATGGTTGTAGCGAGTGTGGGAGAAGATAAGAAAATATCTCTTTGGCATTAGGTTTATGCTTATGAGATTTTGATTTCGATTTCTATATCTTGTATCTCTTAGTCAATGCGGATTTTTGCTCATTCATCAGCAACATAGTTAACCCAATAACGTTTATTTTGTACAGAAGATTAGCAACATTTGAATTTTTGTTTTCTGGGTTTCGATCGGAGTTTCAATTTTTTTTTCTGGGTTTCGATCTTGTCCTTTCTTTGGCAAAGAAGGAAAGAATTTTTTTCTTTCTGGGTTTCGATCTTGTCATTTGGAACGGGTTTTAACTCGGGGGGTGCAGACATTTGGATCGGGTTTTTTCGTTTTGGTTTTGGGGTTTATTGGCTTAGGTTTGGGTTTAGCTCACAAACCGTGGAAACTGACATCTGTGGGATATAGGTTTTGAACTTTGTTTACGGGGGGATTTACGTCTTTAACTTTCATTTCGTGGGGAGATATACAGAGGGCATAGTTTCGGGGGGATATGGCTAGATAAGTAATATTTTGTGGGGAAATAGATCGTTTTCCCAGTAAATAACGATGGAGTCCCAAGTTAGTCACAAATATTGGTCGCAAATAACAAAATGGAGGGATAAGTTGCCGCGTAACATTTCACCAAAATCGTTTAAGACATATGGCAAAAAATTTCATGAAATCTGATATCGTCGCAAAATCGTCTCACATTAAAATGGTAGGAAAATAGTATCAAAGTAGTCAAAAAGTGCGACTGTTTTGTGACGCTACTTAATAAGTCACAAACTTATACCCTAAACCCTAAACTTTAGGAACCTAGAAGAGCATATATATGATTTTACAATCATTCTTATTCTAATTCTAAAGTATAACTCTCTATTCAAAGAGTAAACTAAGATATGGTAAGTCAATTTTGAAAGATTTCTATCTTTCAAATCATTCCATATAAAATATATATACACTTATTACATGTTATGAGAAGATACAAACATAAGTTTAAAATATTGGAATTTAAAAGTTTTTTTCTCTGTTATCATGATTCAATGTTTTGACTAATATATAAAGACATATATAAATATGTTTTTTTGTTACATTAACTAATATATAAATATGTTTTTTGTTACATTAACTAATATATAAACATAAGTTATGTTTGTTACATTAACTTTTTTTAAACCAAAGCATAAGTTTTTTACATTAAACTTATGTTACTAATATATAACTAATACATTAACTAATATTAACTACTACATTAAACTTATACTACTAGAAAAAAACTTATACATTAACTAATATATAAACATAAGTTATCTTTCAAATCATTCCATATAAAATACATATACACTTACTACATGTTATGAGAAGATACAAACATAAGTTTAAAATATTGAGAAGATACAAACATAAGTTTAAAATATTGGTAAAACATATACAAACGTAAGTTTAAAATATTAGAAAAACATATATAAATATATATGTCTTTATATACTAGTTAATGATTCCAATCTATGTAAAAACATACAAATTAACAGATTTACAATTCTATATTGATGATTTTTTTTTAAAAAAAAATTGAGTGGAGATGCTAAACGGAAGCAAATCAGTCACAATTTCAGATGTTGGTCGCAAATAGGTTAGGTGTTAGTCCCAAATTAGTGGGTATTTTAAGACACTATTGTGACCGCTATTAAAATTGTTGAAAATCTGTTTTCTAGAATATCAAACCCTAGACCTCTAAGCCATATGCGAGGTGTGTAACCAAAGTGCCATTATGATCATTTGGTATTTCGTTACATTAACTAATATATAAAGACATATATAAATATGTTTTTTTTGTTAAAAACATGCATGATAATATTCTGTTGCAAATCCGTAGCAAATTTGGGACTACTTTTGCGACTACACTTTCCGACTAAAACATGAGTCACTAATTCGTGTTAATTTCCGACTCTTTGCGACCATAACTTTAAACAGTCACAAATAAGTGACTCTTCGCTGACTACCTCGTTTTGTCGTTAATTTGCGATTGTTGTGCCTCTGCGTTGTGCGTAGTCGTTTATTAGTCGCAAATTAGTCACAATTTCGTCCCGCCTTTTTGCGACAAAAAAACATCGCAAAAACTGTGTTTTCTTGTAGTGATTATATAAAGCTCTTACAAGAATAACTACAACGGTCTAAAAATCTAAAGCAAATCGCAAACATATCAAAAACTAGTTGTTGGCTCTTAATGGGCGAGTTTCGGCCAACTAAGGAAGATATGATGTCGCCTTTGTATCTTGACGATTTGAGGGGATAAGTAAGCTTCTTTGGGACATTCTGATCATCATAGAAGTCGTCCAAAATGCAGCACTCTAAGCAAAGAGCCGTTGGAGAGTTATATATGGTGGAAAGTGTGAACGCGTCCACAAAAGGAAAGTTGACTAGCAAGAGGATCGATCCACCTGATTATGTGGTTGCTGGTGCATGTGAAGGTGTTTGTAAGCTTCCTTAATTGTCTAAGAATCTCTCTTGGTCGCCATATTCTGGTTTGCGCATGATTGAACCGGTCGGTCTTCACAATCTCCATAATCAGCTTCGGTTTGCTCAATTGACGGCACAGATGGATCCTCCTGATCCAAGGCGTGCTGGTGCACTCTAGAGTGTTGTGGAGGAACTTCTAGAAGTAGCACAAAGTCTCCTAGGCGCCAATGATACTTTTGGAATCTCAAGGAATCATCATGACTTGTGGTGATTTCAATGAAATTTAGGAGGGAGAAGAGCATTCGGGATATACTAGTTCTCCCTCTATTCATGTTGGAATGAGAGATTTTCAAGGATTAGTGAGGCATTTTGTCATTTATGGATCTTGGCTCTCATGGGCAACTTTTCACATGGTGTAACAAGCGCGAGGAAGGGCTGGTGTGTAAGATGTTGGACAGAGCAATGGTAAACGGGGCATGGTTGAATATGTTCCCCCAATCTTATTGTGTATTTGAGGCTGGTGGTTGTTCTGATCATTTGAAAGGGAGAATTATGATGGAAATAGGAATTATGAGAGGTCGAAGACCTTTCAAGTTTTTTACCGTATTAGCTACACTTCTGAAGTTCATGGACGTGTTGAAAGAATTTTGGGATACTACCAACCCATTGTTCATTTCCATTTCAGCCATGTATAGATTCGCTAAAAAGCTTAAAGCTTTGAAACCGTTATTGAGAGCATTGGGGAAGGAAAAGCTTGGGGATTTACCACGACGCGCTAAGGAAGCTCACGAGGATCTTTGTATAAGACATGCTGAGACATTACCTGACTCGTATCCAGACAAGATTCTAGCGGAAATAGAGGCATATGATAAGTGGCAACGGTTAGCCGAGTTAGAGGAAGAGTTTTTAAAACAGAAATCTAAAATACATTGGTTGATTGTTGGTGATCAAAACAATTTATATATCCACAATTCTTGTCAGATGAGAAAGATGAGGAATATAATTCGAGAGGTGGAAGATATGAACGGTGGTGCTTCATAATGGAGAGGATATAAAAGAAGAGGCCGAGAGGTTTTTCCGTGAATTTTTAACTCAAAAACCAAGTGATTTGAGGGAATTTCAGTGGAAAGACTTGAAGAACTTCTAGAGTATTGATGTTCGGAGATGGATATAAATATGCTCACTATGAAGGTTGTTGATTATGAAAATCACACAAGGGATAAAATGATGAGCTCAGGTTTTAACCCTATATGTAATTACCGCAAGTGCACAGCAATACAAAGTAGTAATATAGGGATCGAATCCACAAGGACCAAGCGTTACGACTATGAGAATGCATGATGAAATTAAAGCTAAGATGAATAACAGATTTTTGTTGGTTTTATGGTTTCGAAACTTAGAACGACAACTAAAACGGTGTAAATTCAAATAAAGAAAGCGTTAAGCCTCGGGTGACATTGCGGGAAATCACAAACAACGTTTAATGCATCTTAAACAGGGGATTGCATTAAAAATCGTCTAGAACTCAAACCTAATAATAGATTAACCTCCTCCCGGAGTATTAATCTCTATGCTTAAAACTATGAAGACTAACTCCCGTTGAATTCAAAGGTTCTAAGCATGCTTTTCTAGTCCGATTTGATAAGTTCACAAAAATGCCTTAACATCAACTCCCGTTGGATAAGGACGCTTTGCTCATCTAAGATATTTCCGGCATCTAAACAAACACTCCTAAGTGATCAGTTTAATTAAAGCAATAAGAACACCCTAGACAAATAATCCACCGAATAAACCCCCGTTTAATCTACCATAAATTGTTAAATCATGAAATCCCTTAATACCCTTGGCTTAACTAAGAAACTACTCACTCATAATTGCAGAACAAATACAGAGAGATGATAAAGAAGACATGATTAACAAAACAAAAATAGAAAAGAGATTAAGAAAACTTCTCCAATATGTATAATCAAATGTTTGCTTTCCAAGCTTACAAATCACCAAGATCAAAGAGAGTAGTAGAAAAACAGATAGATATGATACATCTGGTCAAAAACTAGTTATTTTCGAGTTTTGGTCGTCAAAGGGAAGCAAAAGTTTGGTGAAATAGTAAGAAACACGTTTTTAACACTATTTACAGAGGATGGATCGATCGATCCAGGGAGGTGGATCGATCGATCCCAACTTTTTCAGAGATCGGTCGGTCTGGATCGGTCAGTGCTCGATCCAGCAAATGGGCGGCTTTGTGGATCGATCGATCCCATCTTTTTTGCTCGGTTTCGCCGTTTTTATATTCTAGGCCTACGGACTCTGTCCCGAAATGCTCTTAGACCTGAAATGACTCCTAAAAGACTAAAACACTCGATAAAGACTCGATTATGTACAAAAAGCACGAGTTAGAAAACGTCAAACACGCAACACATCAACTCCCCCAGACTTAGTCTTCTGCTTGTCCTCAAGCAAACAAAAATCTAAGAATAAGGAAGAAGTTTTGAAAACACAAGAACTTACCTTCTCTATAGAATATCGCAATGACCCCTCAACTTAGTAATCCACGTATTGCTTCACCAAATCGAGAACAGACCATTATGTACTTCTCCGCAGTTATCGTAGTTTTCCCAGATTCGCCCCACAGTCTCACAGAATAGTCCGAAAGCCATCATCGATCGGTCTCACCAAAGATAACAGTGCCAAGAGCCTTCTAGACTCTTTCCCTTTCAATATCGTGACGAGCCATCCTTTAATCCTTTCGGTATTTTCCCTCTCCCCCCCCGACTTATTCATTTTATTCATCTTTTTTTTTTTTTTTTTTTAGATTAATGGTTTATGAGACTCGAGTATTGATGGTTTTTGCCACCGAATCCCCGGTTCACTCCCCGATTCACTCCCCTTGGTGATCTTTCATGAGACACGAGTATTGATTGTTTTTGCCACCGAATCCCCGGTTCACTTCCGTGCCATTCGTATTATTTATATATATAGATGAATTTATTTTTGGAACCGGGAGAGGAGAATCATACTTTACACAGGTTGTCCTTGTCAGATACGAATGAGGAGTCAAGCTATGAAGACACTGATCACAATGATGAGGTAAAAGGAAGAGCTCAGAAATTAGCTCAGGCTATCTGGATTCTTCTGGAGACGTGGGCGTTTCTGATTAGCCGGTCAACATCTGGATTTTTCATTAGTCTGATTCGGAAATAATTCCGCAATAATGGTCACTCAGATGAAGAATTAGAACAATAATTCCAAAAGAAGGTTTGTAAATACAATGAAAAACACACTCTTTTTTTTTTTTTAGACTCGACTAAACGACTCGGAAATGTAAAAACAAAATACAAAGAAACCAAACATCGTTAGTAAGTACCCTCCCCCATACTTACTTCACACTGTCCCGGTATGAGAATAAATCGGAGAGAAAGGTAAAAACGTACGTAAACAAAGAAAATCAAAAGTGGATAGGACAATGGGTAGAAGAAATACGCTGCTCAGCAAGGGGTGTCGTCCGGGCTAACGCTCCTGCTTTGGCCAGTTCGTCGCCTACGTCGTGCAACGCGCGCATCAGGAACGGATAACTCCCATGTATCAGCGGTCTCCGAGGTCCCGTGTCCAGCAACAACGGGATCATCGTCCTCGGATCTGTCAGCATTCGCGGTCGGCTCCGCGCGGAAACAAGGAGGTGGTCGTGGGCATCTGATCTTTGCTAATGCACCCCAAATTCTCTGCATCATGCCGTGGTTCTTCTTTTGTGTATCCACCATCCATGCTCTGTATTCTCCCTCAGAAGCATCTGCAGATAGAGGTGGAAAATCATACTCACCAGAGTACTCCGGAAGGAGCATCTCGATCGGGTCCTGAGGCTGCGATGTCTGCCCATGCTCCTGCTGAGGGAAGAAGTTTGGCACGGGATCATCCTCTAGGGGATGGTGTGGGGCTATGGAGGTCCCTCCTCTGCGCCTCGTGGTGGCAGATGCGTCCGTGCATAGACGCTATGGTGGAGGCAAGAACTCGATGTTGCCCGAACCGTTCACCGCAGTGATCTCAGGCTGTGGAAGCGCGCAGTGCTGGATCTGTCGATCCGTGAACTCGTATATGTACCCGGTCTTGAGGACGTGGCAAGCCGTCAGATGTTTCTTGTCGATGTAACCAACCTTCTCCTTGCATTCATGTCCTCTGAAGTTGATCCCGTGGTGCATGAACAAAGGAGTAAGCACACTCCCAATATTCTCCTTCTGTATCTGGTTCCCTAAGAACTTAATCTTCTTTGCTACCAAAGTCCGAGCGAATACCAGGCCCAAGTTCACATCGTATGGTGCAGGGAAGTGGAATTGGTAGACTCCTGAAAAATGCTCCCCAATCCCGTAATGTAGCAAAAGTAACTCGTCAGTACGCACTGCGTCAGGCTCTATCTTCGCAAACAGAATGTTGTTGATGATTTTCGCGACCACACGAATAGCTGGGTTCCGAATCAGGGCCTGCTTCGCTGCCCTGGATTGGAAAATACCTAAAGCAATGTGGTTCCAAAGTTCTCGCTGGTTTGGAAAATCTTCGGGGAAGTAAGCGTTTGTCTTCCGATGGTCGAACCCGTAGATCTTGCAGAATTCCGTGATCGATATCTCGTACAACAACCCGCTGGAGAAGTATGACAATGTGGCGCCATCTACTCGTTCGTACCTCGGGTTGGCGAATGTGAGTCTGACGGAGGCTAGAAATTGCCGCACCAAATCAGTATAGACCGGATATTCTTTGGTGGCAATATGACCAAACCCAATCTTCTCAAGAATTGTCTCCACGTCTTGGCGAATTCGCATTGCATCCAGAGTTGCTGGGCAGATGATCTTTGTAGGTTCCATTCTGACGCTAAGAAACCTGTTGTAGAACAGTGGATCGAAGTCATCCCAAGCTTCGCCGACTTTCCTTGCCTGATACCGCGTGTTTTTGGCAAGATCGTCCGATTGAATGTCTTTGATCATGTTTAAATAGTAACTCTCGAACCGGACGCCTTCACGTCGAGGCCATGGCGGTGCGGTTAATGGAGCCGTTTCCGAGCTAGAGGCCGCATTTGTATCGACTCGGCGTTGGTTTGTTTCCTTCCGTTTCTTAGCTACTAGATGTTTGGCTTGTGCTTTGGGACCCATTGTCTGCAAAACAAAGAACGTAAGCGTTTAAGAAGTTTTCCCAAAATACGACAAACACTCAAAGAGCGATATTTGACAAAGTGATGATTCTTGCAATGTAAGTGTGCGGTTAGAGTAAATTCATAATCAACAGTGTCAAACTCACAACAATTTCCATCTAAAACTTCCAATAATCCCAAATTCAACCACTTTCACAAATTTCTCAAAGTTTCTCACAATTCCAAAATTCAATCTAAGCACACAAACGCTAGGCGTTTCCAACCAATACCCAACTCAAAAATCAGTCCACAAAATGTGTATAAAGCATGAATCAATCCAAGAACAAGCTATAAACACAATTTTGATTTTCACATTTTTCAACCTAGAATTTTCGGACTGAAGAAGAGGAATTCGAGTGCCATACCTGTGCAGATCGAGGACGGCGATAGGAGAAATAGAAAGAGCTCAACAAATCGAGTGGGATAGACCCAAAAATCGTTCAAATCCGTTGAGAACAAGGAAGTTATGGAGAATTGAAGTTGAAAACTCAAAATCCCCTCAAGAACACACATGTGTCACGAAATATTTTGAGAGAAATAGGGGTTTGGATCGATCGATCCAGTTTACTTTTATGCGTGGATCGATGCTGCGTTTTGATGTCGACTTGCTCGGTCGATCCATGAAATGTGCGCTTTCTTGGATCAGTCGATCCAAGGGTAGATCGATCGATCCAAATCCTCGTCCCTTTTTTTTTTTTCCTTTTTTCAATCAGAAAATTCAAACCCAAAACTAAAAATTAGAAAAGTTAGTGAAAACAAATCGAAAAAGAAAATTATATACACTTACCGGTGGGTTGCCTCCCACCAAGCGCTCGTTTTTAGTCATTAGCTTGACTTCGGGTCATGTATCAGTCAGGATGAGCATGAGAACTTGCCCCGAAACAAGTTCCACATTTCGACATCTTCAGCTTCATAACTTTGCTCAACAAACCTTTCACAGCATCTTTTCCTTTCTCCTTCAGCTCCGAAGGTAGAATAGCTATAACCTTAGAGAATGGCTTCGAGGTTCCTCTGCATTTTACCTCATACTCAATTGAATCTCCATCACACTTCTCAGGAGTCAAAGTCATATAGGCATCTCCCTTGATTCTTTTGCTCTTTACTTTCTCGTTTGCCTTAGCCTTTATGATGTCGGTCGTGGTGATGATAAGAGGATCATCGAAGACTTCCTTGACTTGATTCCCATCAAGAGGCTCTCTCCTAGGATCAATATCCAACTTCTCTGTAGTGATAACAGTGATGCTTTATAGAAGACCTTTTTTTCAATGTTAGAGAATGAGATTCTCTTATTGGGCATGTCTACAATTGCACCTACTGTGGCCATGAATGGTCTTCCAAAAATCAAAGGCATATAAGAACCTTCGCTTATTTCCACAACCTGAAAATTGGTAGGAATCAGACAATTTGAAATCGTGGATGGTACCATATGGAATCGTGGTGGAAGAGTTCGCGAATGCGAGAGTCATCTGAGGAGGTCTCATATCTGCAATTTCCAACTTTTCTGCAACAGCCTTTGACATGAGATTCACGCTAGACCCAGTATCAACAAGAGACCATTTGAACTCAACTCCAGAGATGGAGCATGGAACAGATGACTTCCCAGAGTCTTCAATCTTAGTCAATTGCTTCATTGGTGGTGGTGTTCTCCTTGCTTTGATGAAAAGCGCCTTAACCTCTTCTAGATCTTCTCTGCAATTCTTGAAGAAATCAAGCAAAGGTATGTATTCCAAGGCTTCTTCAAATGAGGTCTCATGGGGAATCCTCCTCACCATTTTGTCAAAACCATGCAGCTTCTCTGCACTAATAGGATTCATCATAAGTTTGGAGGGTTTAGGGTATGGCACCTTAGGAACATATGGTCGCGGGGGGATGGAAGTGTGCTCATCCTCTACTACAGCATCATGTGCTTCTATCTCATTTCTCAACTCAAGTGCAATCTTCATTTCTTCTTGGCCAAGGATTACATTGCAATGCTCTCTGGGATTTTGTTCAACCTTTCCAGGAAGAACTCCCCTAGGTCTTTTGATCACTTCCGCCATTTGAGCTACTTGAGTGTCAAGTTTCTTCACATGAGTTTGAATGGCCTCGAATTTGCTGTTGAGATCTTGATACATTCCATCTACCTTGACGTTAATCTCATTAGCCATCTTCTGCTGATTTATCATCAGTTGTTGCATCATTGCCTCAAGCTTAGATTCTTGGTTGGGTTGAGGATTGCTGAATTGTTGTTTCTGCTGAAAACCGCCTTGTGCATATGGTTTCCGTTCTTGATTTTGCACCCCTTTCTGACCTTGTAAACCCTTAGCAAATATGCTTACGCCCTGATTTGGAACAGTTTGTTTGGGCTGAAACCAGTTTGTTGCTGATAGACTTGATCTTGCGGGTTTTCAATGTTGGTGCTTCTGTAGAAAAAGTTGGGATGATTTCTGTAGTTCTGGTTGAAGCCTTTGTTGAAGAACCCCTGATTCTGTACGTAGTTCGCCTTATCTTCGTACTCCGGTTCTCGCTCAGCATCCTCCTTATAAAGTCTCTAGTGTCTTCACACGAGTTAACAGCCTTTTGATTTCCCTTAAGTAGTGCAGCAATGCCATTAACCTTTGCGAAAAGCTCATCCATCTTTTGTGTCTCAACACCACTCACTCGTCTTGTTCTATCATACTCAGGATTGCGATGACTTGAACTCGCAGAAAGATTTTCAATAAGCTCATAAGCTTCCTCCTCGGTCTTTGTCATGAAGTTACCATTACTGACCGCATTTAGACAATTCTTGGAGTCCCAGTCTACTCCATCGTAGAAGATGTTAAGCATTTTTTCGTCGGAATAGCCATGATGAGAGCATTCCCTTAGATACTCTCTAAACCGCTCCCATGCTTCATTGAAAGGTTCACCGCTGTTTTGCTGAAACTGAGTAATCTTGATTCTGGAGAGGCAGTCTTGGATTTGGTGTAGAATTGATCCAAGAAGGCTGACATGATTGCGTCCCAAGAAGTCAAAGAACCCGGCTCTAGAGATTTGAGCCATCTTGCTGCTCGATCAGCTAAAGAGAAGGAGAAAAGCTTGCACTTAGTTCGCAGGGACTCCATTTGAGCTTGTAGTGCTGTAAATTTCTTCGAACATTTCAATGTGGTCCATGGGATTTTCCGAAGCTTTCCCATAGAAAAGATGTATCTCGACAAGAGCAATGATCTGAGGTTTGATCTCGAAGTTTTGCCTCTAAATAGGCGGTGGACGAATAGCAGTTATGTCCTGGTAAAATTGGTGTGGAGTATCAATAGCCCCGATAGATCTGCGTGGAGGCTGTCTTTGATTCAACTGGTGTTGAGCAGCAGCAGCTTGCCTCCGAGCTTCAGCTCGTCTATGGACATCAGCAGCATCAGCTACTTGGTTTGCATTGGCGTTTGGATCGCCATCGCCATCATGAGCAAGAGGAGGAGGGTTTAAGAGGTTCCCTTCCTCACCATACTCGTGATGATCGTCTTCATCAACATGCAGATTTTGATTGTCCGGTAAGTTAGCTATTTCTCTTCTTTGCAATCTAGCTATGTTGTTTTCTCGTTCCACTCTTGCCAAATCTTCGTTGTTCAACTCAAGCAGATTTTCAGAGCCTTGGCTCCTGGTTATGTACACGAGATGCACAGAAGAGAGCAACAATAAAACGAGTTAGTAACGACAAAAAGTAATTCTTAGTCTGAACTTTCGTCCAAGACTCATAGGCAACAATTGGTCCCCGGAAACGGCGCCAAAAACTTGATGAGCTCAGGTTTTAACCCTATATGTAACTACCGCAAGTTCACAGCAATATGAAGTAGTAATGTAGGGATCGAATCCACAAGGACCAAGCGTTACGACTATGAGAATGCATGATGAAATTAAAGTTAAGACGAATGACAGATTTTTGTTGGTTTTATGGTTTCGAAACTAAGAACGACAACTAAAACGGTGTAAATTCAAATAAAGAAAGCGTTAGCCTCGGGTGACATTGCGGGAAATCACAAACAACGGTTAATGCATCTTAAACAGGGGATTGCATTAAGAATCGTCTAGAACTCAAACCTAATAATAGATTAACCTCCTCCCGGAGTATTAATCCATATGCTTAAAACTATGAAGACTAACTCCCGTTGAATTCAAAGGTTCTAAGCATGCTTTTCTAGTCCGATTTGATAAGTTCACAAAAATGCCTTAACATCAACTCCCGTTGGATAAGGACGCTTTGCTCATCTAAGATATTTCCGGCATCTAAACAAACACTCCTAAGTGATCAGTTTAATTAAAGCAATAAGAACACCCTAGACAAATAATCCACCGAATAAACCCCCGTTTAATCTACCATAAATTGTTAAATCATGAAATCCCTTAATACCCTTGGCTTAACTAAGAAACTACTCACTCATAATTGCAGAACAAATACAGAGAGATGATAAAGAAGACATGATTAACAAAACAAAAATAGAAAAGAGATTAAGAAAACTTCTCCAATATGTATAATCAAATGTTTGCTTTCCAAGCTTACAAATCACCAAGATCAAAGAGAGTAGTAGAAAAACAGATAGATATGATACATCTGGTCAAAAACTAGTTATTTTCGAGTTTTGGTCGTCAAAGGGAAGCAAAAGTTTGGTGAAATAGTAAGAAACACGTTTTTAACACTATTTACAGAGGATGGATCGATCGATCCAGGGAGGTGGATCGATCGATCCCAACTTTTTCAGAGATCGGTCGGTCTGGATCGGTCAGTGCTCGATCCAGCAAATGGGCGGCTTTGTGGATCGATCGATCCCATCTTTTTTGCTCGGTTTCGCCGTTTTTATATTCTAGGCCTACGGACTCTGTCCCGAAATGCTCTTAGACCTGAAATGACTCCTAAAAGACTAAAACACTCGATAAAGACTCGATTATGTACAAAAAGCACGAGTTAGAAAACGTCAAACACGCAACACATCAACTCCCCCAGACTTAGTCTTCTGCTTGTCCTCAAGCAAACAAAAATCTAAGAATAAGGAAGAAGTTTTGAAAACACAAGAACTTACCTTCTCTATAGAATATCGCAATGACCCCTCAACTTAGTAATCCACGTATTGCTTCACCAAATCGAGAACAGACCATTATGTACTTCTCCGCAGTTATCGTAGTTTTCCCAGATTCGCCCCACAGTCTCACAGAATAGTCCGAAAGCCATCATCGATCGGTCTCACCAAAGATAACAGTGCCAAGAGCCTTCTAGACTCTTTCCCTTTCAATATCGTGACGAGCCATCCTTTAATCCTTTCGGTATTTTCCCTCTCCCCCCCCGACTTATTCATTTTATTCATCTTTTTTTTTTTTTTTTTTTTAG
>PKMM01014388.1:56577-122242 GCA_002933915.1 Eutrema heterophyllum | reverse complement strand
GAGAGGTTTTTCCGTGAATTTTTAACTCAAAAACCAAGTGATTTGAGGGAATTTCAGTGGAAAGACTTGAAGAACTTCTAGAGTATTGATGTTCGGAGATGGATATAAATATGCTCACTATGAAGGTTGTTGATTATGAAAATCACACAAGGGATAAAATGATGAGCTCAGGTTTTAACCCTATATGTAATTACCGCAAGTGCACAGCAATACAAAGTAGTAATATAGGGATCGAATCCACAAGGACCAAGCGTTACGACTATGAGAATGCATGATGAAATTAAAGCTAAGATGAATAACAGATTTTTGTTGGTTTTATGGTTTCGAAACTTAGAACGACAACTAAAACGGTGTAAATTCAAATAAAGAAAGCGTTAAGCCTCGGGTGACATTGCGGGAAATCACAAACAACGTTTAATGCATCTTAAACAGGGGATTGCATTAAAAATCGTCTAGAACTCAAACCTAATAATAGATTAACCTCCTCCCGGAGTATTAATCCATATGCTTAAAACTATGAAGACTAACTCCCGTTGAATTCAAAGGTTCTAAGCATGCTTTTCTAGTCCGATTTGATAAGTTCACAAAAATGCCTTAACATCAACTCCCGTTGGATAAGGACGCTTTGCTCATCTAAGATATTTCCGGCATCTAAACAAACACTCCTAAGTGATCAGTTTAATTAAAGCAATAAGAACACCCTAGACAAATAATCCACCGAATAAACCCCCGTTTAATCTACCATAAATTGTTAAATCATGAAATCCCTTAATACTCTTGGCTTAACTAAGAAACTACTCACTCATAATTGCAGAACAAATACAGAGAGATGATAAAGAAGACATGATTAACAAAACAAAAATAGAAAAGAGATTAAGAAAACTTCTCCAATATGTAGAATCAAATGTTTGCTTTCCAAGCTTACAAATCACCAAGATCAAAGAGAGTAGTAGAAAAACAGATAGATATGATACATCTGGTCAAAAACCAGTTATTTTCGAGTTTTGGTCGTCAAAGGGAAGCAAAAGTTTGGTGAAATAGTAAGAAACACGTTTTTTACACTATTTACAGAGGATGGATCGATCGATCCACGGAGGTGGATCGATCGATCCCATCTTTTTCAGAGATCGGTCGGTCTGGATCGGTCAGTGCTCGATCCAGCAAATGGGCGGCTTTGTGGATCGATCGATCCCATCTTTTTTGCTCGGTTTCGCCGTTTTTATATTCTAGGCCTACGGACTCTGTCCCGAAATGCTCTTAGACCTGAAATGACTCCTAAAAGACTAAAACACTCGATAAAGACTCGATTATGTACAAAAAGCACGAGTTAGAAAACGTCAAAAACGCAACACATCATAAAACAATAAACTTATGATCGGAATCTCGTTTATTGATATTGAACTTGGCAAAGTACAAATTCCGTTCTTAAGGTCGGTAAAACTAAGGAGACTAAAGAAATAAAGATCAGCAATCTTGTGCTCTCTATCTCTCTGGTCTCGCTGATGAATGTGAATGAATCAGAACGAGGTGAGGGTCTCCTTTACTTATAAGGTTCAAAGTCAGTTCGAAACGGGAAAACTTCATTTTCCTAGTTCCATCAGAAAAAAGAAAGTTTCCTGAAATCCCTCTGAGATCGGGAAATATTCCGCAAATCTCGAAAATCAGTTTCTACCGCGACGAGTCATGCCTTCCTTGGGCTTAAAGGTCGGCATCATGACAAGTTGGGCTTTCCTTGGGCTCGGAGATCAGTACCGCGATCATGGGCCTTTATTCTCTGGATATGAACCGTCGTAAACCAGGATCGATCGAACCGGTCTCGGTTCAATCCGAGCTAAACCGGGGAGTGCTAAACTCCCCACTAACAAACATGAATGATGAAGAAATCCAGCGAACGCTTTTTGCTATGCCTAGTAGCAAATCCTCGGGTCCAGACGGGTGAGTGAATTTTAAAGCAGCGTGGCCAATTGTTGGTAAGGATTTCATCACGGCTATCAAGTCTTTAATTCGTAAAAGGATTCTTGCCGAAAGGAGTGAATACTACAATTCTAGCTCTAATACCTGGAAGACTTCGAGACATTACAGGAGCTCGGAGAAGCATCGATATGGGCATCTCCTCCGGAGTTACCGTGGAATCAGTTCTGACATCTCATCGTCGAAGGAATCATCGCGTTGAAAATCTCAATCTTATCGAAGAAGAGATTCAGATCGCAAGACAAAAGAGACAAGGGGTTGACGATGTTTCACTATGGCTTTACGCAGAGGAGAAATTCAGGAAAACGTTCACAACGCAAGGAACATGGTATCTAATCAGAGAGGCTAAACCGATGATGGCTTGGAGTAAGGGAATTTGGTTCACGTAGGCCACGCCAAAGTATTCCTTCCTAGCATGGCTAGCGGTCAAAACCAGATTATCAACGGGAGATCGTATGAAGTCATGGATCGTCGGCCACAATTCTGACTGTATACTATGTGGAACCACGGAGGAGTCGAGAAATCATCTTTTTTCGATTACTTATATTCCTCTGAAATATGGGATCACCTTATGAGAAGACTTCTTGGCAAGAGCTACACCACACACTGGGACAACATCGTTGCCCTTCTTCATAATGGTACTTACACAAAAAACCACTATGTTTTTGATTAGATACACGTTCCAAGCAATCCTTTATCATATTTGGCGCAAGAAAAATAGGAGGAAGTGTGGCGAACCTCCTCTCCCTTCCTCACGACTAATCAAATTCATTGACAAGAATGTACGAAATCGAATTAGTTTGATCCGAAGAACGGGCGTCAACACATATGATGATGGTTTGATGCTTTGGTTTTCCACTCGTCCATGACCCTTTACGTAAAAGACGAAGATCAGCTTTTCTCGATTTGATCTATATGTCATGTACATATGAAATTTTGAACAAAAGTATGCATTCATTGTAAAAACGGTTTTTTGGTTGAATTAATTTTACATTCAATTAAAAAAAACTCATAAGCAAAAGATCCATTTATATTAAGTTCAATTCACCGGATATCCCTTAATTATTTATTTAAAAATCTGGTTGGAGATCGATTGAGATGTAGAATCAAGGACACTTGGGAGTCATTTTGCTGCTGAGCTTGTCACGATAACAAGCACACTCATGCTTATTCCCATAAGTTCCTGAAGGAACACACTTACACTCTTTGCAACATATCCCACAATAATTCAAACATCTATCCTTCATCCCTGCTTCTTTGCATCTCACTTCACACTTCCCTCCACACCATTTCTCTAACGCCGCTCCATCTTTGATTTCTGGCGCCGGAGCTACCGCGCCACCACCACCACCTTCATCACCATAAATTAATTCATTCCAAAATTTTGTGTACATGTATATAACCTTAATGAGTTTTAATCTTAAGCCATGTAGATTAAGCTCACTTTACTTTTCTGAATTCCATTTTTTTGTTAAACTGATAAGTCCAACTAAGTCATGATTGTTTTTAAACATAAAAGCGAATTTTGTATTTTCGATTACATTTTACAATTTTCTTACTATGATTTATAAATTTCAAAAGGAAATGCAAATATAAACAAACAATTATACCTCAATTAGTCAGACCATATATCGTAACTAATTAGATGAAATAAGAAAGAAGAAGAGAAGAAGAGAAGAGTCTTGAAGAGATTAACAAACCTGAGACAGTAGCTGAAGCAAGAGATGAAGTGATTAGAAGAAGTGAGGCTACAAACAATATGGAGACGACAATTATCTTCATGTTTATTTTCTTTGGTTTTCTTAATTAAGTCCTCAAGGATGGTTAGCAAGTATCGAGTTTCTATTGTTTTTGTGGTCTCTTTATCCTTTTATAGGCCAAGCTACCAACCTCTTTATTTATTCAATAGAATTGCAGTATTATTCCTTCTACTATGCTTATTAAATAAAACCAACTTGTCTATTATTGTTATTTTTTTATACTTTTTCATAATAAAGAATTCCAAACCAATATTTCAATCTAATCTCTAAAACCTGCAAGAGTAGAGATTTTTGGTATATTTTTTCAAAGAAACCAAAGGATCTTAAATTGAAACACATACTAATCTTCGGAATATGTAAGGTACCGAATATTTTTTTCATTTAAAATATACACAATGGCCAAACATGATTTTTTTTTAATTAAATGTAAAATCTCTTTGATCACTAAAAAAACCGTTTTTACAACAAGCGTAACGTTTAGTTAGAATAATAGAGAAAACAAAAAAAATAGCTAGGTGGCTATGTTCTTGCAGCAAGCCAAAGCTCCATGCTTTCTTCGTATTTGCGATCACTCAAAACTCTAATTGACTATATCCGATTTCGCACTTATTTGTACAATGAATTTGATTAACCGGTTTGTTGAGGTTGCGTCTCCTCCATGCCTCCTTGCATTTCTTTTTTTCCAAATGCAATGAATTGACAAAACATGAATAAAATCAAAGTAATATATATATATATATATTTTTTTTTTTAAAGTAAGAATATTTGGTCTCTCAATTTCATGATGAATCCTTCAATTACTCACTATGCATTAGCTTTTTGGCGTATTCTATAGAGTTATTGTTTATAATGATGACATAGATGGTTGTCTTTTTTTTTTTTTTTTGCTAAAACATAGATGGTTGTCTATTACAAATTTTGTCATGAATTGTTAACAAATTACAAATATTAGTTTTAGTTTGGGGTTCCACGGTTATAACAATAACATATAGATACTGTTGTGACAAGAAATTGGATCATTCAATTGTTATGTTCTCAAGAATAATCTATGCATAAAGTGTTGAGGGAAAACGAGGAAGTTGAAGAAAGAGGAAAACAGGCTGGTGACAGAAAGAGAAGGATCAGAAACAAACGACGAGATGTTCTCTTGAAGACCTCTTTCCACGCGCTTTCCGCACATGACACCCACACTCACTTATTTGTTTGTTTATCTCCAAATGGAACATTTTTTCAACAACTATCCAGGTCATATAAAATGATATATATATATGAGAATGTTGTACTGTATTTTCCATGGTATCACAATTTTGAACTAAGAAGTTGATCAGTTGTTATTGGGGAAGATTATTTAAAAATTATGAGATAGTAACTTACAGTAATCCAAATTATTTATAATATGAACAAGTATAAATGGATTAGGATTACTGGGTAGATCAAGATGATTAACATGACACAGATGTTGTGAAAGAGGAGAAAGATGTATTGAGATGCCAGCGTGACAGTTTGGCCAGAGATTCTAAAGCATAATTGACACAGATTTAGAAACAATAGCAGAACTTGACACCGATGTTGAGGCAGTACTTGATACAGATGTTGATACAAATATTGATACATGACAAAAGTGTGTTGTGATGATAAAAATGATACAGATTATTGAATCATGATATGTTGATGCACGTTAATATATTTTGGAGTACTCACGTGGTAATGTTGGAAATTAAGAGAAAATAAAATAAGGGATTTGGAAACTTTTTTTTCAAAGAAATTGAAGAAAGATCATGTGGGTCATTATTCAAAATAAACCCAATTGCTTGTAGAGATTTGAAACGTACTTTGAGTCGTCTAAGATTTTTGGTCCTTGATTATAAATACCAAGAGGTGGTGTTATGAAGACTTACACGCCTTGGAGTATCATTAAGAGAGGCACACATGGCGTAGTCCCATCATATGAGATTTGAAGATTTGTTGGTGGTTTTACTGAAGAGACCGTAGTGGCCGAAGAAGGCGACGATGCGCCGGTGCTGCCGGGTATTACGGGGATCAGCGGGGTAAATAGCGGTAGGTCAGGACAGTTGTGTTTGATATCATTCATTAAATCTGATGTAGAAAAGAGATCAAGGGGGTTGTACTTGATACCGTTTGCGATCGTAATTGCTTGTTTATTCTAGTAGATCTGTCGTTAGACTAAGTCTCGGAAGACCAGAACCTCGTAAAAAGATTATGTGTCTTCTTTTATTTTACACATCTACTTGCTCGTTAAGTTTTTCTCGTTGCTCGAACGTAGATCTAGCGCAAATCTGAACTTTCGATTAGATCGACAAGAGAAATGAAAGCATGATGTCAAAGTTTAATGTTTTTATTTATTCACTTGGTTGTATTAACAATGTTCCAAACCAAGACCTAAAGGACGTACCAATTTAGTATTTCGTTGGAATTGTTCTAATTTTGTATTTGCATATTAAGACCTTCAATACTACAATTGTATGAATGTGCATTTTTTGAATATAGAGCTCATTAATTTCAAGACATACCCAAAAGATCTTAAATCTTGTGGTTGTGCCATAGTTTTGAACCCCGTCATATATACGACTTACATAATGTTACTTCTCTTTTATATTATAGTGTTCTTCATGAATATCCTAAACATATAAATGTTAGGGTTCACTTCAAAATATTGAAGTTCTCAAATATATTGAAGTGCATTAAACTTGAAGTAGTTTCATTGCTAGGTGAATAAAACTCTTGGGGAGATTTTCAATGATCATAACTAAAAGTAGTCTTTGCTGTTTCGGAGACTTCAACTCAAGTATGAACCGATAATTCTCGTTAACAAGTTTGCTACGAGCTAGCCACTTATAAGGCATGGGACTTTGGTTAACCGAGCTGGTTTTTCCAGTTATCGGTTAACCGAAGTTTTCTAGAAGGTTACAAAAATTAACTGAAAATAAATTCGGTTTGGTTCCCCCTTCAAAATCGAAATTAACAGAATTTTGGTTTTTTTGAAAATTCAGTTATATTCGGTTAGTTTTGGTTACATTTAGTATTGCGAAAACCGCTCTAATATTGGTATAAACCGGTCTAATTTTGGTATAAGCCGGTTATTAAGAGAAAAAAATAACCAATAAACCGATTGGTTCAACCTGCACTGTACCGAAAATCTCAGGTAACCGAACTCAAATTGAAAACATGCCGATCAATTCAGCCGAAACGAACCGAAAACCAAAAATTTTAGTTCGGTTCGGTTAAAAGTCGCAGGCCTAACTACATGTATTTGTTTTTTAACAAACTTATAAAACACACTCTCTTGGTATGTTCTTCAGAGTTGATTTGTAGTGAAATTGTTGAAAGTGAGTTCGGCCGAGATTAGGGACTTTCATATCAAGATTCTTGAACTCATACATCTTTGTGCTATCATCTTCTTACTTCCCTCTGTTCTTTCTCATGGGCTTTGTTTCTCTTTGTCGCAAACTCCCAAGCATTTGGTTTGGTTCATAGATGCAAACTTCTCAACATCTTCCATACAAAAACAATTTGTAGGGCTTTGAATCTGATACATCAATACCCATTAAACAGCGAACTAATTGTATAGAGCTTGACAATAAAATACACCCTTTTCAATTTCTTACAGTTTTTTGTTTGAGTTCTTTTCCTCTTCTAGGTTTGATTGGCCACTAGTGTAGAATGTGTTTGGATTTGAAATGCCAGTTAGTGTTTAGCATCAAGCAAGAAGGCAAGGCAAAAGATAAGGGATATAATAGACATCAAGAAAAGGAATTCAATACACTAATAATCCAATAGAATGAGAAGGGAAGCCACAAAAATATCTCCAAACAAAATATCCTGATATCTCCATCTCAACTCTCAATAGTATCCTCTCCGAAAGATAATAAATCCCAAAAGAATTCAGTCCCCAAAGTAATAACAATGGAACAAACAAAGACGACGTAAAAATAAATGCAAGGGAAACACCGCGCGAAAGACTCCCTGCTTAGATCATAAACCAGACGAGAACAGATCCAAGTACCAAGCTCGAAACCGTCTTGCTAGCTCCATTCTGCAAAACATAAGATTTTGGAATCAGCATTTCATTCTATTGGTTACAGAAGCATGATGTTACAATCCCATCAACTTTATTTCAAAAAATTGGACTTTTTAGGTAATTTAATTAATCCGGGGTTACCTTCGGAAAGATCCTAAAATCTGGGGGTCCTAACTTAAAGTAATCTTCGACAGCAGATTTTGGCGAATCCTTTTTCTCATGCTTTTGACTATTTTATGACTAAAACCTCTAGATCTACTTTTAAATCAAATATTGCTGGTTCGGACATAATGACACGTGGAAGTTATTTATTTGTTCACGTCCAGACTGACAAAGTCACGTGACTCCTGCACCCCACGCGCCACGGTCTCAAGTTCGAAGATCTCGAGACAAGATGCAGCAGCAACGGTCCAAAATCGGCAAATCCGATACGGCGCACATTAGCATAATCTATGCTAAATTGCGCTAATTTTGTTTTTCTATACTCAAAGAGTCAAGACCGGTTTAGATCTAACCAGTGATTAATCCATTACTACTTAATTAACGATTTTTAAAGTCAAAACATCTCAGATCTGAAACGCATTGTCCAAGATCTACTCAAAGTGAAGCAGAGAAGAAGAAGAGTTTACAGACCTGGTCATTCGAATCGGTGGAAGGTCCTGGAGAGGGCGAATTGACGCTAGGTCCCGGAGCATCAGTCGCCGGAGAAGGCGGGCTAGACGACGGAGACGGAGAAGGAGCATCTGGCTTCTTAGTCGGAGCAGGAGCTGGAACTTGAGCGGGAGGGGAAGCGAGAGGAGCTGGAGGAGGAGTTGCGACGGGAGGAGGAGTTGCTGGAGGAGGAGATGCGACTGGAGGAGTAGCCGGAGGAGGAGATGCAACTGGAGGAGGAGGAGATGCAGGTGGTGGAGAAGAGACTGGAGGAGGAGTAGCCGGAGGAGGAGCGGTGGTGGCTGGAGGAGGAGAAGTAGTGACTGGTGGAGGAGCTGAGACAGGAGGAGGAGTCGCTGCTGGTGGTGGAGTTGTTGGAGTCGGTGGTGCTGGTGTAGCTGTTGGTGGTGACGACGGAGCTTGACCTCCGACGCCGGCGATGAGGACGATACAGATCGCGACGATAACAAATTGTCGACCCATTTTTTTTTTTAGTTTCTTCTTTTTTCTGTGAGTGATGGTTTAGTGTGAGAAAATGTAAAAGGAGGAAAGTGAAGGATTTATTTAAATAGGGAAAAATGGGAATCACATCAAAACGCAGATACATAGCGTCGTATTGAAGCTCTCTAGGCTTTTAGTGTGTATAATATAAACCCATGATGCCATGTGAGAGTTGGCGGTGAATAGATCTGTTGACACGTTGGCAGAGTTTATCAAATTATGATGATGGGATGTGTATGAGTTGTATTTATCAAACAACATAAAGCTTCCAAGTTACTCTGATTTCCAAACATGTATTACCAAATTTTAGCTTATGTACTTATGTTAGTAACAAGCAAAAAAAAAATCAGGATCTCACCGGATACATAATTATGGAAAACACCTAACAAATTATGACAAAATGTCAATGGAGGGACAGAAAAAAGGGTGGCAAAGTTGGTAAATAAAAATTAAGAGTGTGTGATCGAGTAGTTTGGTTGTAAAATGGGTAGAAAATTCAGGTTGTGTTGTCAAACTGTTTTTTCTTCCATATGAAGCCAAAGCTGAAACACAAAAACTACAAATACATGAGCTTGGTAAAAAACCATCTCTAAGCATCTGATGTCTAAAACAAAACCAGATAAACCAAAAATATAGTCTGAAAGAGTAACGGGAAATAAAGTCGGCAGTATCTAATCCTCCGGAGCCAACAACCCAAAGCGGGTTTGATATTATAGATGTTTTAAATGGCAAAAATATGTAGTTTTATACAAGTTTTGAATATTTTTAATCTGAAATCTATCCAAATTTATAAATAAAAAAGCTGCTAGATAAAGATAAAAAGTAAATTGGAGTATAAATGTGTTAAAAGAAAAGATAAGATTTCCTTACAAACAAAGTTTGTTCCTTTATTTTGATTATAAAAGAAAAAATGTTTGTTCCTTATGTAATGAGTTAAGGGTAGAGTGATGGAGTATTTTGGGTGATGAGCTTGTCGAAGGTGGGGTCAGTTTGGGTTTCCTGTTTGTTTCGATGGATGCTTTTGAACAGATCGAATAATATTAATTTCAATTATTTGATGAGTTTTGGATTCTTATTTTGTTGGTGCTATTATTATTCATGTGCTCTTCCAGACAGCACAATGTTACTGCCACTTCACAAATTAATAGAATCAATTAGGTGTATAGCCTCAAATTTGGAAGTATTTCAAAATATAGCAAATGACCTTTTTTTTTTAATTAGGAAAATGGCATAGAGAAGGAAAAAAGTTTATCAAAATAGCAAAGTGCTATAATAGTAGGTATAATTTTTTATTAAAATAAATATAATTTAAGACGAAAATTTTATACGCGAAAAAATGGGATATTGAGTATAGAAAGAAACGAGAGAGATTTTGTTATTAGTTTTGTGAACATGTTGTATATTAAAACTAGCTAACGGGTCTGCACCTGGCACGGGCTACAGACACCTAATAAACTGAAATTTGGAAATAGACAAACATTTAACGCGGGCATAAAGTCTACAAAATTTTATAATGAAAACTATCAAAGTTTGCGATAAAAAATTATTATTATAACCAATTGTATATTTTTTTAAAATGAATATAGAATTATAAAAATGATAAAATTGAATGATTATGTATATTAGTCTTGGTTGTATACATGTATATTTTCAATATAAATATAACACTGTTATTTTAGCTTACTTGTAATTTTAGATAATAACGAAGCTTGCTACCATCAATACAACATAATGAATTTTGTAAAAAATAAATAACGCAACCCCAAATATAATAGATACTAAACCAAGACAATCCTTGCAGTAAATTCAGAATTAAAAACCAATAAATAATCCATTAAAAATAATAAGAGCCTATGGCAGTTCATCCATGCATACTCTCAGATTTGAAAATCACACGACGCATTTGATCATCTTCAAAGAACGGATGATCCAATAAAACCCGAATACAATCGTAAGCAGACATAGCATCCAATTATCACCAATCTTTAAGATTCTTGCAACTCTTATAACGCAAATATTGACTTTATGAACCTAACAGTTCAAAGAAGTGATCAATTCATCCGCATAATCCCGTCGCAATAGAACACGTAAATGGATATCCCCGTTTGTGTTAACATTAAAAAAATGAGATGAAAACTTAAATGACCAAAAAAAAAATACATACTAAATAAAAACGTACAATTCATTTCGAAGCTCCAAATGTATATATATCCCCATTATACTGATGAGTATTAGTAACCATATTAGAATCACTTTCTATGTGATAAATTGAAGATATAACATGTATATATATGGCCACTGCCACAATTTTATTTATGTTGATACTAACTCTGATTTCTACATATACAAAATTATACTCAATAATTTTAAGAGTCACTGAAATGAAACAAAGTCTCATAAAACGATACGAAAATGCAATTTTTGATTATTTGTTCGGTCTAGACATCTTAACCGCAAAACAACATAATGTTTCATCTATGATCACTTAGAGTTTGGCGGATCCAAGAATAAATTTTGTTATTCAACATCAATTCTATTTATAAGTAAAAATCTTGGCACCCAACCGAATTTAAATTTGCTTCTCTTTGTCTTTTTTTCCTCCGCCTCTTCTTCGTATTCGTCATCTTCTTATTCTTATCCTTTTCCCCTTCTTTCTTCTCACACTTAACTTATAGTGTTAATGTTTCACTATCTCCGAATACCTTTTGTCGTCAAATGTCTCTTTCTCCCCCGTTAGAATTATGTTCCAAAGATCAACACAAAACCCACAATCAATGAACCAAACAAAACCCATCTCAAAACCACTTCAATCATCACATTAATCCACCACCTCCTTTGACTCAGATGCAAAGCACTTCCACATTGCCAAGTTCACACAAATTCATGTTAGATCTCAAAAACTTGCAAACTCTACGATCATATCCTGCGAGAAAATGTCTTCCTCAGGCACCACATTCGTTAACAAATCAATTTTGCGTCGTATCTCCAGTCTTCTTCTTCTTCCGTTTCCTCTTTGTATTCATGTAGATAAAAGTAGATTTGAATTATATATAGAACATGTTAGCATAAATGACGAAAAGAAGCAGAACATGCGTACATAACAAAATATAAAAAGTAACTAAAAAATAGAGTAATTAAAATAGATCATAAACTTAGAAAAAACTATAATACATATTCTCTCAACATAAAAGAAGAATATACTAACCTTATCTTTTTTAATTTCTTCTTCTTCTTGCTTTTATAAAGTAATAAATAACACATTATTACTGGCAAAACAACTATGGTGGTTAATTGACAAATCAGATTCCCTATGTGCAAAGGTTTTCAAGGGTTGTTATTTTTGGAATACTGATCCATTAAATCTTATCATATCTTATTCTCAGTCTTATAGATTGAGGAGTATCATATTGGCTAGACCTCTGGTTAAAAAAGACTCATTAAAAGAGTTGGTTCAAGTTGTTCTATCTTGGTATGGAACGATCCTTTGATACCAGCTTCTCGCCCAAGTTCAGCAACATGTAAAGGGTACAACTATTACCCAAATCTTATGGTTAATCATTTGATTGACCAATTGACACGATTATGGAACATGAAATTAGTAAATGCAATTATTGAACCGGCATATGCCTCAATTATCTATAGTATGCCTACAAGTAATACTTATAGACCGGACACTCTCGAATGACACTTTACAAAATCTAGAAGATATACGGTCAAGTAAGATATCGTACTGAACATGATCTTCCATCTATTGGCCCTAATAGCCATTTTTATGGACCCGACGTAAAGACATTACAAGCACATACATAAAAACTGAAATGTCTCCCAAAACTACGACATTTTATTTGGCAAAGCTATATTAGGATGTCTTTCGGTTTCAGCAAATTTACGGGCAAGAGGAATTAACTGCAATGCACAATGTACACGGTGTGGAGCGGAAGAAGAAACAATCAATCATGCAAATTTTGAATGCCCTCCGTCTTTACAAACTTGGCGATTTCTTAGGTTCCGACGCCTCCGAGAGGATTCCCAATGTCATGAGTTAAATTCTAATCTCGATTATCTTTTTTGGCATGTCCCAAACGATATTCAGGATAGAAAATTTTCATGGATAATTTGGTATATCTAGAAAACGAGAAATGATAAGGTCTTCTCAAATATGGATCGAGATCCACAAAAAACTTAAGATTGCAGAGAGGCAACATTATGGAAATCGGCACAATTTAGTGAACAACACATGGTATCCCAAAATGTTGGAAACTCTCCAGCAATCACATGTAGTGAAGGATGTTGGTGTTACGTAGATGGATCCTGGAATGAGTCTGATAAGCTTTATGGACTAGGCTGGTACTGCTCTGAAGGAGGTGTCGAAGAAGTCATGATGGGTACAAGGAATCTACGACAGAAGTCTCTCCCCAGTAGACGCGGAGTTAGAAGCACTCATTTGGGTCCATGTATGATTGCAAACCACAAGACAACGATAAATTTTGCAACAGACTATTCTGAATTGGTGAAGATGATGTTTACACCGGAAGAATGACTTGCTTTCTCACTGACATGGATTTTAAAGAAGGAGGTGAGAAACCAGAAAAAATGTTATAAGGAAGAAGATTCAATTCATACTCATAGTTTCACTTGGAAAAGGTGTTAGCGTTTTTCAACGTTGGAAAAAAATGCAATTCAAATAGGACGATGCAGCGATCTAATCAAAAATAATATGCTTATATGGTGGTTTCTCATAAAACATTTAATAAGTAACTTGCTGTGATCATTTATCCTATTAACAGTTTGATTTTTCATCTGACAACATTACTGTAATTGACACAACAAAACAACGATCTTATGTGATGATGCTAGCGCTAATATACATAAGTTACTATAAACATTAGTTAAGAATTTATAACATAAGATGACGCCGTCAACTATACGTAATAGGAACACTAATATTAATATTACAAATATGACGGAAAATAGTAATTTGTTAACGTAAATGTATAAAGTATGATACTATATATATGTGTGTGTGTGTTAATTAAACTTATAGATTATGACATTTACATAACTTATTAAAAAAATCGAAAATTTAATTAAACTTATGAATACCTTCTTTTTTTTTGTCAACTGATTTTATCAGATAGTAAATGGATGATACAAATAGTCAATCAGCCAAATCGGCGGTACAATAAAAACAGAATAGATATTAGCTACTTCATACACTTTTTTTGACAAGATGTCCGCCGCTTGATTCCGTTCCTTGTTAACATGATCTAAAGAACAATATGGTAATTTAGCCATCCAATGACGAATGTCGTAGAGCATATTTCCGATTTCAAGATTTTCGTCTTTCCCGTTAATAATCGTTGTTAGCTCTTTACTATCACTTTCGAACCAAACATGTATCCGCCCAATAGCCCAAATAACTTGTAATGCTTAAAGAAAACCTACCGCTTTTGCTTGAAGGGATGTCTGAACCGAATTTAACTTAGCGAAACCAGAAACCACATACGAACTCGATAGTCCCGTATAATCCATCCAATCCCTACATGATCATTATTTTGCCGTAGACTACTATCGAAATTGCATTTCAACCAACCTTCAGGTGGAGGTTCCCACTTACTACTTCTAGACTCAATTATTCTCTGAGTTATCCCTAAGTCCGCTGGAAAAGTTGCTTGTGCTGCTAAAAACTCAGAAACAACTTTTATACCTCTCTTAGCATCTTCATACGGATGAACATTGCGCTTATCAAACAAAAATTCATTCCTAGCTTTCCATATAATCCAATCCAACCAAAAAAGAAGAAACCTTACTTGTTCTGACAATGTTTGATTGTCCTGTATTTCCAACATACTCTTTATATTTTCTTCCAAGTTTGAATCTGCATTATCAAATTGAATAATTCGCGCATCGCCAAACTGCTTTCGCATGCTGACATTCAAAAAGAACATGATTTATAGTTTCATCTTATAAGCAACAACGTTGACAAATTGGATCAGCTTTTACACCTCTTGTTATTAACCTCAGCCATTGGTAGAGCACCGGATATGGCTTTCCATAGGAAATGCTGAATCTTAGGCAGAATATGTAGTTTCCATATCTTCATCTTCAAATTTGTAGATCCTGCAGGTGGGTGTATATCCTCTTCTTCATCATAATGAGTGGCAAACCAATATCCAAATTTGACAGAATAATTTGAATCTTTTGTAAAAGGCCAAACAAACCTATCGCAAGGAGCAAATTGTGAAAGCGTAATCTGTTGAGCCAGTCTTGCGTCCTCTCCATTTAAAACCAGAGCTAGCTTGTCTTCATCCTATTTTCGTTGTCCCTCCTGCCATAGCTCACAACTTTGAAGTTCATATTAAAACCATCATTATTAAGTACTCTCTGAGGTGGCAAAGTAGGTAACCAATGATCAATACCAACATTTGTACTCTTACCATCACTAAGTTGAATTCGTAAACCTTGTTTTAGCAAATCATTTCCTGCTTGAATGATCTCCATCCATAAGATGGTTGCGTTACACACATCGATTCTAAGAACATCGATGAGTGATAATACCTTCCTTTATAAATTCTTGCTAACAAAGAAGAAGGGTTCATCAAAATTTTCCATGCTTGTTACGCCAACAACGCTAGATTAAACTTATGTAAATCCCTGAATCCTAAACCTCTTTCTTTCTTTGGTAATGATAGCCTCTTCCATGAGACCCACGAAATGTTTCTCTTTCCATTATCAGTACCCCACCAAAATTTAGACACAAACCATTGATCTCATCACATGTTGTTTTTGGAATGAGAAAACAGTTCATTGCATATATTGGCTTGGCTAAAGCAACTGACTTGATTAAAATCTCCTTACCGGCTGGAGAAAGGAATTGATTATACCAACCTCCAAGTTTTTCCTGAATTCTTTTGACCACGAACTCAAAAACCTCTTTCTTCTTTCGCCCAAATTGCTCTAGTAGACCTAGATATTTTCCACCACCACTTGTATCAATCCCTAGAACGCCTTGCAGAAATTCACGTCTCTCTTCTCCAATCCTCATACCAAAAATTATCAAAGATTTGTTAAAATTAACCTTTTGCCCTGACATCGATTCATAATCAGAGAGGATTTTACCTATTTGTTCACAATCTTTCTTATTTGCTCTACAGAAAAAGATTGAATCATCAACAAACAATAGATGTGTGATTGTAGGACATGCTCTTGCTAAACTCATACCAAGAAACTTTTTCCGTTGTTCAGCTTTATCCAGCATTTGGCTTAGTACCTCATCACACATCAAGAATAAGTATGAAGATAAAGGATCACCTTGTCTAATTCCACGCGATGGTTTGATATCTCCATAAGCAGCTTCATTGACTAAGACTGAATAAGTGACAGAGGTGACACAAATCATGATCCATTGAATCCATTGACTCTCGAATCCCATTTTTTGCATTACAAATTCCAAAAAATTCCACTCTACACGATCATAGGCTTTGCTAATGTCTGTCTTGACTACCATATAGTTTTCAGCACAATCTTTCTTCGTTTTGATGGCATGAAGCAATTTGTGGGCCTCCAGAATATTGTCCTGAATATTTCGACCTGGTACAAAGGCTGTTTGAGATTCAGAAATAATATGGCCTAAAAAATCTTTTAGCCGTAACACCATAATTTTTGAGATGATCTTGTAACTTACAGTGCACATGCTAATTGGCCTGTAATTTCCCATTTCCGTAGCTTCTATAGTTTTAGGTAAGAGGAAAATCTGAGTATGAATCATTCCAGGTTCCATCTCACCAGTGGAGAAGAATTTCTTGACCATTGCATACATCTGGCCCTATTTCAGTCCAAAACTGTTGGTAAAATGCAGTAGTATAACCATCTGATCCGGGAGCTTTATCTGGTCCAATATGAAATATGGCATCCTTGATTTCTTGATATGTGACAGGTTTGTCAATAATATGTTCATCTCCGTTGTCACAGGTCGATTANATTCCAAAAAATTCCACTCTACACGATCATAGGCTTTGCTAATGTCTGTCTTGACTACCATATAGTTTTCAGCACAATCTTTCTTCGTTTTGATGGCATGAAGCAATTTGTGGGCCTCCAGAATATTGTCCTGAATATTTCGACCTGGTACAAAGGCTGTTTGAGATTCAGAAATAATATGGCCTAAAAAATCTTTTAGCCGTAACACCATAATTTTTGAGATGATCTTGTAACTTACAGTGCACATGCTAATTGGCCTGTAATTTCCCATTTCCGTAGCTTCTATAGTTTTAGGTAAGAGGCAAATCTGAGTATGAATCATTCCAGGTTCCATCTCATCAGTGGAGAAGAATTTCTTGACCATATTGCATACATATGGCCCTATTTCAGTCCAAAACTGTTGGTAAAATGCAGTAGTATAACCATCTGATACATCATCGGTGAGTGTTGTTTTTCCTGATATTAATCGACCTGTGACAACGGAGATGAACATATTATTGACAAACCTGTCACATATTTCAAGAAATCAAGGATGCTATGGCTAAAGTATTCCTTAGCAACTTTAGCCATAGCTTCCTCTCTTTTATGTATTATCCCATGATCGTCCTTAATGAATTTTATACAATTCCTGGCTCGTCTTGCTTTAGTAGTTCCATGTAAATTTTTTTATTCCGATCTTCAACCTTTAGCCATTTATTTCTACTTTTCAATTTCTAGAATTCTTCCTCATCTCTATAGGCTTGACTAAGTTCTCTTTTCAATTGGTGGATCTCTGAAACTTGTACAGTAGAGTCTCGTAATTTTCCATCAATCTGAGATCTTAATCCATGGATTATCTCAGCTGCATTTGAACGATTCCTCTTTTTCCATTGAGCCATTGCAGCTCTGCAAATTATTTTTTTTCTGATAATCGATTAACATGTTGTGCTCTTTCATGCCAAGAAGTTTTCACTGTATCATTAAAATCTTTATTATAATATAGTCTTTTATCATAACGAAATAACCCATGTCTCTTCTTTGCCTCGTACTCAATGTTGATTATCATAGGTCGATGGTTTGATTCAGCCAACTCTAAGAATTCCATTTCTGAAGCAGGATATAAGTTTCTCCATTCTGAATTAACCAACACCCTATCAAGACAACATTCCACTACTTCATTCCTTCGTTTACCAACCCAGCTAAAAGGATTACCTTTATATTTCATGTCTGACATATCACATACTTGCAGTATAGTTTTGCAACCGAGACAACTCCCTGCATTTCTGACTCTTCCTCCACGTTTTTCAGATGGATCCAAAAACTCATTGAAATCCCCACACATCATCCATGGTCCATTCCTTGTAATTGCTAATCTCTGTAATTTTTCCCACAAATAGTGTCTTAGTTTAGGTATTGGATTTCCGTAAATACAAGACAAATAAAACTTAAAAGATTTGAATTCAATAGATAAGTCTACAAGCCTTGAATTTGCGGAAATACAAGAAACAGAAAGATAACTTTTCCAATATACAACTAAGCCACCACTTAAACCTTGAGGAGAAACAATTTTCATTTCATCATAACCTAGAAGAGATCCTATATCTCTAACATAATCATTGTTCTGTTTTGTTTCCACCAGGAACAACAAGTATGGGAGATACACCCTTTGCATCTTCTGAAGACGTCAAACTGTGAAGCGTTGTCCCAAGCCCCGACAATTCCATACCTTAGCTCTCATGGAACTTGTGGTGGATTTGGGACCACCGCGCCTCCGAGTTGTGAAGTGTCGAAAAGATCCTAAAAACTGTCCATGTAATCAACCTGCAATTTGAGTAAAGCATTCTCTTTACGCATATGCAATGTATCTCCATTCACATGTTTGTCCACCATATCATCCTCTACACATAGCCGTTTCTGCACCTGACCTGCATCAATGTTTTCCATTCCATCGATGCAAATTTCAGCAATGAAATGTCTTTTACCTGACACCTTAGACTTTGGTGGAGCCGATCCTTCATCTGATTGAGAGACAAACTCAATGTCGAGGAAGCTTCCATACTGCATCAAGGATTCCTCCGAACCCCATTGTTTTGTTTCTTCCACAATAGCTGGTTCAGTATTGTTCTGTATCACCAGATAGCCTTCTCTTAGACCATTCACATGACTCTCATCAGCACAATCATTAAGTAGATTTTCAACAAACCTACGTCTACGTAGTACCTCCTTAAGTCCACATAAAGGAACCAATTCTCTTTCATAATCCTCAAGTTCCACCTGAAGATCCTCAGCATCAATTAGCTCTTCAGCCGCTTCTGCATTCCCATGGTTAACCTCCATCTCTTCATTCTCTGGATTCTATTCTGCTTCTTCATGTTGCTCATCAACTGGCAAAGGTTGCACTTGATTATTCACCCATCTCCCTAAGCCTCTTCTGCCTCATCATCATCATCATGTGGGTCATCATTTTCCGGAGCCTGAACATCGTGATGCATGAGACAGTCACTGGTATCATGTGACAGCATTCCGCACACCTCGCAGAAACTCAATCTCTCATAACGAAATTGCAGCAAAGTGTTAACTCCTGGGGAGAACTGGAAATTTCGTTGAAACCTGAGAGGGAGATCAACATTCAACTTGATCTTCACCCTAACAAACTCCACCATAGCCGCTGCTTCCGGATTGAAATCCATTCCAATCACTTCACCCATGTTCCTTCTGATATGAGTGATGACCTCTTGAATGAGAAATTGAAGGGGGATCCCTCGAATCTGCACCCATAATGGAATGTGGTCGAGCGCGAACTCATCAATCTCGAGATTCCAACGCTGAAGCACCATCATCTAGTCATTGAAGGCCCAAGGGCCTTAGTTCAAAACTGTCTGCATCATATCTTCCGACGGGAAGACAAACTGGAAATTCCTCCTGTCAACAATCCGACCAGAAATTATTCCAGTCAGACCCCAGTTTCGTGGAAGTGTTGCAACAATGGATCTTAAATTTGGTCGCCATGGAACAAGGGGCTGACCCATGAGTGAAAACTGGTTTGCCTTGGCCGCCGCTACACAGATTCCAATTGGTAATGAGATTGGCGCCTCATCTGCACCCAAAGTAATGTCTTGTAAAGCCCTTTGTAAGTTGTCAGCCATGGTTAACCAAGAGAAGAAAAAACAAAATCGAATGAGAATGGAGTAAGATTTTGTGAAATTGTGTAGAGAATGATGAGTTGGGAAGTCAAATATATAGAATTGGGGGTGACAACAGTTGATTACCAATAGATCATCGTAGTGGTACACGAACTCCACTACGGAGATGGAGGATATCACGGTGTAACCATCACAAAACCGCCGCACCACGACATCAGAATCAAGGGAACCGTTCTCAAAAAAAGAAACCGTAAAATCGCGTAAAAAATCGCCAATCGCCTACTTTTCTATAAGTTTTTCTGAACTTGGTTTATGAATACCTTTTCTATATAGAAAATTGAAAAGGATTTTCTAAACTTATAACCCTAAACCATAGACCCTAAGTGGCACCATAATCCTAATTGAATCTTATAATCGACGGTTAGAATAATTTATGGACATGGGGGGAGGGGGCTATTATACATAACAATTTTATAGTTATAATGTGGGAATTCATATATAATGATGTAACTATCAAACGAGAAGATAATATTTTGAATGACACAACATTAAACTTAGTTAAAGATTGGTGAACCCAAATTGATTAGTGTACAATATGCTATCCATAAAAGACATATGCCAAAGGATATCTAAGTCCTGAATTATAATGGGAAAACCCAAACATAATGCCTTAACGAACTAACAAGATGATACTATATTAGATGAGAGAACGCTAAACCTTAGTCAAAGATTAATGAACTCAAACTAATTAGTGTACAATAGACCATACATATAAAACATATAGCATGGGAAATATAAAGCCTAAATTGTAATGGACGAAGCAAACCCGAACGCTAAATCCATCAAACTCAAAGTAAAAATCTTCTCTAATTTCAGTCAAAATATCTCTCTTATTTCTCCCTCATATCTATTTGCCCATTATATCTTTGTTGAGGTATATCCCACATTATATCTATAATTGTATTAGTATTCTAAGAGAATTAGGCCATTCAATTTCTCAATATATTTTAATGAGGAAAAAAAATAGAAATTTCTTGAATCGTATGGGGTGTATTCAATCTAATATTTAGGATGATTTGGAAAGATTTGAGTTTTAATGAGTTTTTAGATGATTTGAGTGAATTAGTTAAGTTGTTATAATTTGTTTTTAAAATTCTATGAAATCTCACATAAAACCATGAGATTTGAATTTTTATTTTTTTTTAACTAAGAAACTCCACCAAAACATCTTCAAATCACTAAAAGTCCCTTAAAATCCACTACTTAAAATATTTCCAATAACAGTGGATTTGAAGGTTCATTTACAAATCACTAGTTCAATAACATGAGATTTTAAAAAAACTTTTTAAAATTCCTGTTTGAATAACATAAGATTTATGATTTTAATACAAATCACTCCAAATGCTAGATTGAATACACCTCTGGTAGTGTTTACTTTAGATTCGATATAAGGAAAGAAATAACCTACAATCCAAGGATGATAGTGTGAATTCAATCAAGAGGAGTGAATAGTAAACTATTAGGAAGTCTTATGTAAATATCAGAATATATATCTTCCATATCTCATATTATGTTAATATTCCTTTTTGAGAATCTGGTTCAATATTCAGATCATTGGTCGAGTTTCAGTTTGGTGAAGACAAACCGTGAGCTAAGCAATTGGTGTTGAAGCTGGGCTTAAGCCCAAACGGAGAATTAAAAGCTGGGCCTGGTGATAAATGAAGCTGGCCCATTTCCAGCAGAGAAAGGAGTAAAAGAGTCGTCGAAGACTAACAAACAAAACAAGATTATTCTTCGTCTTCTTCGATCTTCTTCCTCCTTTTCTCTCTGTAATTTCATACTCCAAGAAACACCAAAAGCTCATAGTGAATTTCCAGGCTCCGATCATGAAGAGAGACGTACCCAAGTTTCGGGGAACTCTATAAGCGTGTGTGTTGATATCTTCTTTTCCACAAACAAACGAGTGTGAGAGAGAGTGTGAATCGTAGAAGTATCGGGTACATCCTTTATGATAGAGTCGTATCTAGGGATACCCTAAGAGTCGTGTATGTACATAAACCGATTATGATGGAATAAGAATACACAACATTCTCTTCTCTCATTGTCATGGTATCAGAGCAAAGATCCTAAGAACACTGAAATTTATACGGAGAGAAGAAAAACAGAGGAGATTTCAAAAACAGAGCAATAAGAGAAGAAGATGATGAACACAGATATAACTATTGCGGATGGTGGTACCAAAGGTGTGACAACGACGACGAGCAAGGCTATCTTGTCTCCGTTTTATCTCCATCCATCTGATGGACCAGGGAATTTGATAACGGCGCTGCAACTGAAAGGGGAAATCTATGAAGATTGGGCTAGGCATGTGCGAAATGCCTNCGTATCTAGGGATACCCTAAGAGTCGTGTATGTACATAAACCGATTATGATGGAATAAGAATACACAACATTCTCTTCTCTCATTGTCATGGTATCAGAGCAAAGATCCTAAGAACACTGAAATTTATACGGAGAGAAGAAAAACAGAGGAGATTTCAAAAACAGAGCAATAAGAGAAGAAGATGATGAACACAAATATAACTATTGCGGATGGTGGTACCAAAGGTGTGACAACGACGACGAGCAAGGCTATCTTGTCTTCGTTTTATCTCCATCCATCTGATGGACCAGGGAATTTGATAACGACGCTGCAACTGAAAGGGGAAATCTATGAAGATTGGGCTAGGCATGTGCGAAATGCCTTGCGAAAAAACAAAATTTAGGGTCTATTGATGGCACATTGAAGAAACCACAAACATATGAAGAGATTGAGCAATGGGAAGTCGTTAACTTTATGAAGGTGGCTTGGATTATGAACACAATTGAGCTGACTCTCCGGACTTCGATCTCGATGGCCGATGAAGCTCAAGTTCTATGGGATGCTTTGAAGTTGCAATTTTCTGCTGGCAACAGACCACGCATCACTGAACTCCGAGCAGATATTGCTAACTGCAGACATAACGAAGGTACAGTAATGGTGTATTTTGGAAAATTGATAAAGATGTGGGATGAATTGGCGATATACAAGCCAATAAGAATGTGTACTTGTGGAGAGCTTAAAGCTCAATTGGAGGAGGATCGTGAAGAAGAGAGGACTAACACGTTTCTCATAGGTCTTGATGCGGAGAGGTTTGGGACAGTGCGCTCTACGATTCGAAGTATGGAGCCAATTCCTAAGCTTTCTCAAGTGTATCAACGCATTATGCGTGAAAAAGGCAACAAACAATGACGAGAAACAAAGATGTTGCGACTGAGGTAGTTGGATTTACAGTGAATGTTGGGAACAAGGGAAACTCTTCGCACTTTCACCAACGTGAGAAAGACGTGACTTGTACTCATTTCCGCAAGTAGGGACACGCGCAGGCCGACTGTTTTCAGTTGAATGGATTTCTGGAATGGTAGGGTGAGAGAGGACGTGATTTTAGTGAGCGAGGCAGAGGATGAGGAACTCGTGGAAGGTTTGGTCGTGGAGGTGGTGCTGCAGGACGATTTGGCATAGGTAGAGGATCGTATGGGCGAGCAAATGCAGCACAACTGCAACACACGTGAGCTGTTCAAGCAAACATGACAAGGCAGGAAGGAGATTACGATCGTACGTCTCTTCCTCAGTTGAGCGATGATCAATAGAAAACTCTCTTGAGTTTTCTCTCCTCAAAGGAACAAGAGAGCAATTAAAAGTTGAATGGTAAGACAGATTATGAAGAATTCATTATTGATACAGGTGCATCGCATCATATGACATGGGATCTTGATTACTTACGAAATGTTATGAATATTCATCTATATGATATCGGATTACCCAACGGTGACACGACAGTAGCTACAAAACAAGGAGACTTATGTCTAGGAGGAGATTGTGGCTGTATACTCAAAAGAACTAATGTGTTCTTTAATTTATGTTGCTAAGCTTCTTAAAGCTATTAACGGATCCATAACGTTTACTGAAGAGCTTTGTGTTTTACAGGATTGTACCTCAAAGACGCTGATTAGAGCGGGTGAAGAGAGAGGGGGAGTATACGTTTTCAGAGAAGTGCTTGGCGCAAAGGTCAACAAGGCTGTGAATTCGGGTTCATGTGAGTTATGGTATCGTCGTTTGGGTCATCCCTCGAGTCGTGTTTTATCTTATTTATCTAGTGATTTGGATTTTGGGAAAGTTGAGTCAAAATCTTCTAGTGAGATTTGTTTAAGGGCAAAACAAACTCGTGATTGCTTTCATGAAATTTCTAATAAAACTGTTGGAGTTTTTTATTTAATTAATTGTGATGTTTGGGGTGCATATCGAACACTTTCTACTTCAGGGGCGGCGTATTTTCTACAATTTTTTATGATCATTCTCAAGCGGTTTGGGTGTAGTTGTTACAAGAAAAGAAAGAAGTGGCCGAGAATCTAAATATTTTTTTTACGAATGGTGGAACGCCAATTTAACAAAAAAGTGTGAGTTGTTCGTAGCAACATGGGGGAGAATTTATGGGTATGAAGTCTTATTTTGCAACATAAGGGATCTTACATCAAACAAGTTGTGTATATACGCCACAACAAAATGGACGTGTGGAGAGGAAGCATAGACACATTTTAAATGTGGCTCGATCGTTGATGTTCCAAGCAAGTGTATCGGTCGTTTTTGGGGAGAGTGTGTATTAACGGCTTGTCATCTCATTAATCACACTCCATCAAGCTTATTATATGGGAAAACACCTTTTGAAATATTGTATGGTGTAGCTCCGAATTACAATTCTCTCAAAGTGTTCGAGAGCTTATGTTTTGCTCGCAACATATTACGAGATAAGGATAAGTTTGGTGAACGAAGTCATCGGTGCCTATTTATGGGTTATCTGTTTGGACAGAAGGGTTGGCAAGTATGGGATATTGAAAAACATGAGTTCTTTGTTTCAAGAGATGTGATGTTTGAGGAAACTAAATTTCCGTGGTCGTCGGTAACTCCACAAAATATTTCTCCTCGGGTGCAATTACAAGACCAAGTTGTGGCATATGATGATGACTTTATTGAGTTGAATGCAGAACAAGGTGTACCGATGACAGAGGACATCGGGAGTGAGTCTCGAAATGAGCCTGAAGTTGAACCAATCGCACCGAATGTCGATGACCAGCTTGCGAATGACACGTTCACACCGGAGATGGATATTGCTCCGTTAAGACAAAGTCAACGAGAACGTACCAAATCTACCTGTCTTGATGGTTTTATTGTCTATACTACAAATTGCATGAACGGCCCCATATCTCTCTCTTCTCATCCGACACCATCAGCATCTCGAATCAAGGTATGGTCCAATATCCCATCTCTAACTATGTGAATTGCGACAAATTTTCTACTTTGCACAGAGCTTTCCTTGCAGCTATTACAGCTGGGAGTGAACCTACTTCTTTTAGCGAAACCATGAAAGATGAAAGGTGGAGAAATGCAGCGTTGATTGAAGTTAAAGCATTAGAGGCAAACAGGACATGTAATATTACCAATTTTCCACCAAATAAGAAAGCTATTGGTTGTCGGTGGGTTTTCACGATTAAATATAAGTCGAATGGTGAGGTTGAACGGTATAAAGCTCAATTGGTTGCATATGGAAATCGACAAGAAGAGGGATTAGATTATGATGAGACATTTGCTCCGATGGTGAAAATGACGACGGTTCATATGTTTCTCAAAGTTTTCGCGGTCAAAGGATGGAAAGTTCACCAAATGTATGTGCATAATTTGTTTTTACATGGTAATTTACATGAAGAAGTCTATATGAAGTTACCACATGGCTTTACATCCAATGATAAGACGAAAGTGTGTCGCCTAAGGAAATTGCTATATGGTCTTCGCCAAACACCGAGGTGTTGGTTCGGGAAACTAACGACCGCTCTTAGAGGGTATGGTTTCATTCAAAATATACAAGACTATTCACTATTTTCGTTGGTGCATGGTTCCATGAGATTATATCTGCTTATCTATGTTGATGATTTATTGATTGGTGGTAATGATCCCGAGGCTATAAAGAAATTCAAAGGATGTCTTAGCCAATGTTTTCATATGAAAGATTTGGGGCCATTGAAATATTTCCTTGGCATTGAGATTTTGAGATCACCCGAAGGATTCTACTTATCGCAGAGAAAGTATGCATTGGGTATTGTTAAAGAGTGTGGCTTATTGGGTAGCAAACCTCCTATGGAACAGAATCACAAGTTGGCGAAGGATGAATGAGATTTTTTCACGATCCAGAACGGTATAGACGGCTTGTTGGTCGATTGGTATATCTCACTTACACACTCCCAGAGCTGTCATATGATGTCCATATGCTTGCTCAGTTCATGCATGATCCTCGTACTAAGCATTGGGACTCAACAACACAAGTTGTGCGGTATCTCAAGGGATGTCCGGGCCAGGGGATTTTCTTGAGTTCGAATTCTGATTTACAAATCATGGCGTATTGTGACTCAGATTGGCTGTGTCCTATGACTAGAAGATCGATGACTGGTTTTATTGTGATGTTGGAGAACTCTCCTATCGCTTGGAAGACGAAGAAGCAAGACACAGTCTCATGTTCTTCCGCTAAAGCAGAGTATCGAGCAATGGGTTTCACTACAGGGGAATTCAAATGAAATCATGAACTACTTTCAAGCTTTGGCATCTCTCATAAGCAAGTGATGCAACTTCATTGTGATAATAAGGTAGCCTTGCAAATCGCAGCTAATCCCGTTTTTTATGAACGGACTAAACACATTGAATCGAATTATCACTTTGTCCGGGATGAAATTCAGAATGGCTTACTTGTACCTTTCACATCCGTACCACATAGCAACTAGCGGATATCTTTACTAAGGCGTTGGGTTCTCAACAATTTACTTATCTACGGCGCAAATTGGGCATTCGTGATCTTCATGCTCCAACTTGAGGGGGAGTATTAAGGAGTCTTATGTAAATATCATATAATATATTTTTCATATCTCATATTTGTTAATATTCTTTTGTGATAGAGTCGTATCTAGGAATGCACTAAGAGTCGTGTATGTATATAAATCGATTATGATGGAATAAGAATACACAACATTCTCTTATCTCTTTGTCATAAACGTGGGGTTCCTACAATAAAATGCGATTGTGGATGTAAAGTTGAGCAATGAAAGTAAGGCAAGGAAAAAGGCCAATCCTTGACGTCCTTTCTACAATTGTGCAACATAAAAAGGAGTTCGATCGATAGAAACACTACAAGAAAACATGGTTTTACCGACTACAAATGGCGACTAAATAAGTAGTCGCTAAAAGTTGCGACTAATTAGCGACTAATTAGCGACTATTTGGCGACTAATACAATTTAGTCGTAATTTAGTCGCTGTATTACGACTAAAGAACATAATCGCTACAGTAGTCGCTATTTTACGACTAATTTACGACTATATTTCAGACGGGAAATAATAGTCGCTAATTTAGCGACTAATATGCGATTATTTCGGCGGACCGCACAGTAGTCTCATAATAGTCGCCATTTTGGTGACTAATTTCCGACTATACTCGATTTTTATAAATCCTTAACCCCAAACACAAACCCTTAACCCTAAACCCTNCCCGACAAGGGACTGGTATCGACCGATACACCCCTAGTATCGATCGATACCGACTCAACATGAGTCTACCGACAAGGGACTGGTATCGATCGATACACCCCTGGTATCGATCGATACTCCCCTGCGATTCACGACCTACGCGAAATCTAAACCCAGAAATCGCCACACAAATCGTCACACAAGCCACAAGATTCAACAATCAAGCTTAACTAAGCATCACACAAGCTTAATTGCTAACCTTTGGTCACAACTCACCTTAAATCGGACGGATCGAGCTCTAGAAGACCTTCCGTCTCACGCCAAAACCAACGCTCCTCCAATCCCTTCTTCGAGCTTCTCACCAAGCTCAAATCCCCTTGATCTCGCAAGATCCAAGCTTCACCAAGCTTCCTTCCCTTTCTCTCTCTCTCTCTCTCTCTCTCTCTTGCGCAAGACCAATTCGTTTCCAAAGAACAATGGTTATCCGTAAGAAAAGAAGAGAAGAAGATATAAGGAAACAACTAACTCCGCACGGTATCGATCGATACCACCCTGTATCGATCGATGCCCCTCGAACTGGTATCGATCGATACTCGCCTAGTATCGATCGATACTACCCGGAACAAACCCGAATTAATTATTTCACCCCAATAATCAATTCTTCCGGAACGCGGGCGTTACATGCTTAGTCTGAACAATCCCACACTTAATATCATCGCGAATAAAATGACAATTTGTCTCGACATGCTTCGTATGCTCATGAAACACCGGATTCGCCGCAATATGTAGTGCCAATTTACTATCACAATAGAGATCCATTGCACTTTGATGTGATATACCCATCGTTCCCAATACACTCTTGATCCACTTCAAATCTTTCAATGCAACAACCATTACTCGGTACTCTGCTTCCGCTGAAGATAACGACACGACATCCTGCTTTGCCTTCCACAACACATGAGAATTACCCAATTGCACCAACAACCCACTCAAGGATTGCTTAGTGAGAGGACAACCTACCCAATCTGAATCACACCATGCTGTGAGATGAAAATCACTCGTAGAATCCAAGAAAATACCTTGTCATGGGCACCCTTTCAAGTAACGAACCACACGTAAAGTAACCACCCGATGATCTTCTCTCGGCTTCTGCATAAACTGTGACAAAATATGAACATAAAAGCTAAATCAGGGTGAGTAGCTGCAAGATAAATCAATCTCCCAACAAGTCTTCGATACTCTTGTGGATCTGTAACAAACTTTGCCGTCGACTTAGCAAGTTGATGGTTCTGTTTTATGGGAAACTCAACATGTCTTCCTCTAAGTAGACCCACATCCGGGATAATATCTAAAGTATACTTCCTCTGCGAGATAAAAATCCCCTCGGGATTTCGAGCAACTTCTAGACCAAGAAAATACTTCAGTTTTCCAAGATCCTTCATATGAAAACAGTCACACAAATAATCCTAAAACTCCTGAATGACTTGCAGTGAACTCTCTGTTAGCACAAGATCATCAACATACACCAATATATGTAGTTTCACGTTGCCCTTAATCATGGAAAACAGAGAATAATCTCCTCCGCACTGCACAAAACCATAGTCCAAAAGTGCATTTGAAAGCTTAGCAAATCAATACCTTGGAGCCTGTTTCAAACGATAAAACGACTTCTGGAATATACAAAACCATTCCTTTTTCAGGTGAAGTAAAACCTGGAGGCAACCGTATGTAATCTTCCTCGTCCAAATCACCATGTAAGAACGCATTATGAACATCCATCTGATGTAGATCCCAATTCTATCCAGCCACAATTTTTTTAAAAGAACCAGATTGTAGTAATCTTCACCACTTGGGAAAACGTCTCAAAATAATATATACTTTCTTCTTGCCGATTCCCACATGTCACAAGTCATGCCTTATATCTCTCAACTGTGCCATCTGCCTTATACTTAATTGTATAGACCCACTTACATCCAATTGCATGGTTCCCTTTTGGCAAGAGCACTACTGAAAACATTTCATTCTTCTCAAGAGCTTCAATCTCTAGGCCCATCGCCTTTTTGTATTTTTCATACTTCATTGCTTCTGAAAAGCTTCGTGGCACAACTTCTTCAGTTATTTTTGTCAAAAAAGCCTGATGTTGTGGTGAAAATCTGTCACAAGAAACAAAATTTTCAATGCTATAGACATTCGTCTGAACTATGTTAAGCATATATCCAAGTAAACGAACATATTTTTTTTCTTTTGCATCCCTCGGCCTAACACCTCAAGTGTTGTAGGTTCGGACACATCTGTGACATGTCTACTGACTCCAACTGTATCACCTTCTCTCACTTACTCAAATTTTGTGTTTTTTTCTTCTTCTACGACATCATCTGGCACTTGCACACCTGCAGTCTGTGCTAGGCGTTCTTCCTCTTTGACATCATCTATCACTTGCACACCTGCAGTCTGTGTCACAGTCTATGTCACGACTGCTTCCTCTGTGACAGTATATGTCACTTGCACACATCTATCTCAACCTGCATCATCTCTATATGAACCTGCATCATCTCCATATGAACCTGCATCATTTCCATCTGAACCTGTATCATCTCCATATGCACATGCAACCGCATGTGTAACAGATTGTGTATGTGTTACTGCACTTGCACCTCCATCTGCAATAGAAATCGGACAATCCTTCTCATCTCTTTCTTTATTCCTAAATTCAGCAACATCTTCAACAAATAGTCTCGATGTTTCCGGATTGAACATGTTCTCCACATTTGATTTATTTTGCTCCAAAAAGGAAATCGTTCCTCCACAAATGTGTCATCTCGAGATACAAAAAACTCATTTGTGTCCAAATTAAACAAAGTTCATCCCTTATTTGCATACGAATATCCCAAGAAAACACACTTTCGACTTCTACTAGCAAATTTGTCTCCATGTCATTTTTGATTATGTGCATGCGCAAGACATCCAAACACCTTAATTCCACTACAATCGGGAACCTTACCAAATATGATTTCGTGAGGACTTTTCCCTTTGTATAACTCACACGGCGTCATATTAATCAAGTGTGCAGCACCCAACACACATAATATTACCTAATATCTTTCAACAAATGAAAACTTATATATAAAATCATGTAAAAATAGGTATATCATATACATTTAAAAGTGAATATCAATTTATAATATATTGAAAATTTTCAAACGTAAATAAAATTAATAAATTTTTTATTTCACTACTATTAACTTTACATGCCTGATTACTTTTCTTATTTATGAAGAAAATCAATCTAAGAAACTATTATGTAAAAAAAATATTATGTGTTTTAATTTTAGACATTTATAAATTTACAAAATGGAACTTCAAAAAAAAAACATGCAGCTTAAAATTATGTGTTGGGAGCTATCGAACTACTTATATACTATTTGAGATTGATTTACGAGGGTTTCAAGAGCAAATTAACCTCCCATTTCACTCTTTTAAATTAAATAAGGGGGTGTTATTCAAACATGGTTTTAATAGAATTTAAATCCAATCACAATCCATTGTTATTCAATTAAATATTTTAAAATTATGTTTTAAAATTCAGTGTTATTGGATCTTATATTTATAAATCATGTTTAATAGATTTAAAAGTCTGGTGTTATTCAATCAAGATTTCAAATATTTCATTAAAATCTTGTGTTATTTAAAACTAAATGACTTTTAAAATAATTGTATATTGAATCATTTCAAATGAATTCCAATAGAGTTTTATGAGTAAACTATAAAAAACAAAATCCAAGGTATACTGCAGAGATTTTAGACACTACACACATGAATTCTTAAAATTGATATCAACTTTCAAATCTTGATGATTATAAAACCTAGAGAATTCACTTTAAATTAATGATTGAATACAATTCTTAAAAGTGAATTCACACATAAAATTGATATCAACTTTCTATATGTTAGTTTTTAAAAATGACATATTGATAAATTATATTCTTATGTGTGTAAATTTTATATCTTAAGTCGATGACAACAAATGCACATGCGATATTGACCAAAGCTACTAACCATATCTTTAAATTGAATTTTGAGTACATGGCTTGTACTTTACTCTTTTTAGTAACATACATAAATATTAATTTTATTAAGTAGCTACTCTCAATAATCAGATTTTAGTTTAATTAGAAACAGTGCATGGCTTCCTGCAAATGCAACGACGGATAAATCCTTTGCATCGACCATCAGGGAAACCTTCGCTTACACATACATATTTGCATGTTCTCCACTTCGTACACATTCCTCTAAAATTTATGCTTCGTGCTTCACACATTTGTTGTCCTTGAACCATCTTCATTCCTAGAAAATAATATATTTTTGTTATTCAATAAAGATTTTAATTTATGACCATAAATAAAAAAAATAATGACGAAAAACCCTTTGTTACAACAAATATCTTTTAATCGCTTCCAACGCCTGATTATGAAAGCCTAATTGATTATAACCAAAATTCATGAGTTCATCATAATAATAGCATTTGAATGTTCGCTAATAATAACTAAGAAAACAATTTCAGTTTTACTGTGAAATTCAATATAATTTATAACTTATGTTTTTCTTATTTGAAAATGATGTGATTTTCAGTATTCTATTGAATATTTATTGTGTACTACATAAATCCATTGCAAAGTACAACATTGTGTTGTAGAAATAATTATTTCATTATCATCAAATTTTAAACTAAATAGTATATGCATAAAAACAATGTATTAAATTAAAGAAGGGAATTAAAGTACAAGTGTAAACATATATTTAGTAGATTTTGTTATAGCTTAATATTGTGGAAAATTAGTTTTGCATACCTGGGGCGGCGAGAAGTATGACAAAGAAGAAGAGCGTAGAGATTAACTGCATAAAGTTCTTCATTTTTTCTTAGTAACTAGTTTAACAAAGAAATAGAATTAAGAGAGAACAAATTGAACAATTAGTGTGAGGCGGTTTCATTTTATAGTAAAAATAAGTACAAAACTTTGTTGGTAAAATATCAACATATATGATCTATGAATGTGGAAATCAAGACACTACAAGAAAATATGGTTTTACCGACTACAAATGGTGACTAAATAAGTAGTCGCTAAAAGTTGCGACTAATTAGCGACTATTAATTTGGCGACTAATACAATTTAGTCGTAATTTAGTCGCTGTTTTACGACTAAAGAACATAGTCGCTACAGTAGTCGCTATTTTACGACTAATTTACGACTATATTTCAGACGGGAAATAATAGTCGCCTAATAGTCGCTAATTTAGCGACTAATATGCGATTATTTCGGCGGGTCGCACAATAGTCGCCATTTTGGTGACTAATTTCTGACTATACACGATTTTTATAAATCCTTAACCCCAAACACAAACCCTTAACCCTAAACCCCCGATCTCTAACTCTTAATCAAAAACTCTAAATCTTAAATTGTAAACTAGATCTTACACATAAATAATATACATAAAAATCAACACTTACAATTTTTTAATATAATCATTTTATAAATTTTAAATTCTAAACCCCAAACACAAAACCTTAACCCTAAACCCTAAACCTCTAACTCTTAATCATAAACTCTAAATATTAAATTGTAAACTAGATCTTACACATAAATATCAAATAATATAATTTTTTTTATTATTTAAATATTTGCGGGTTACCCGCAGGTTCAAGCGGGGCGGGTGCAGGTCGAGAAATTTTTGTTAATGAGTTAAGCGGGGCGGATCAATGCTGGTCCAGGCCCGGGGGTGAGGATTATGGTCTAGGCCCTAATCCCCCCTAGTTAACAACAAACAAAAAACAATCACATGCGAGCTTTGGAAAATATAGATATTAGATTCGTCAAGAGATTTACGAGTTCGTATCAATCGGTGTGATTGATCCTCCGTCTTGGTAGTCATAATGGAATCGAGCAATCCAGCATAAGTTTGTACATCAAAGAATTGCATGATCCGTAGATTTCTCAAAGATGATCTTGACGATCAAAGATCGCAACATGAACACGGTTATATACACTAGTATTTTTTTGTCAACTAGTATTTTGTTTAACAACTTGTAACAACCTATTAAACCATTGTCAAACCATTGTCAAATAAGCTCTAAACACCACGTGGTTCACTTATTATTTTATATATTTTAATTGATTTAAAATTTTATATATAATTTATAAATCTTTGTAAAATTCACTGATTTCAAAATCTAACATGTGGATTTCAATTAATATTTGTGAATCGTAGGTTTTTCTTCATATTTAATTTTTTTGTATATTTTTCTAAATTCATTAATGCAAAATTAAATCTATAAGTAAATCTTAGTATTAAATAACACTTGATTTTAGTTAGAATTTAAAAATCACAAAACCAATAACATAGAATTTTTGATAAGGATTAATTAGGATTTAAAAATCATAGAACCAATAACATATAATTTTGATATAAAATTTTAAATCAATGATCCAATTACACATGATTTTGATTTTGTTTGGATATCGAAATCAATTAAAATCCATAAACCAATAACTATCACTTAATCTTTTGGTTTAGTGTCTCGTACCAACATTGTACCAACTATTTAAGTTCATTAATTCGTCAAGATCTTGTAATTTTTGAAAAAGTGTTTTTTTTTTGTCAGAATTCGTGAAAATAGAGGTTAAAAAAAAAAAAAGTAATGTGGTATCTTTTCTTATTGTCAACACAGTATTTATAATTTAAGTGTAATAAATATTTCTCACAACTAACGCGCAATGTTGAAATATCGACCACTACTTCGTACGGAAATAGCAAAAATAAATTAATTCGGTTTTTAAAGAAACACATGTAAACTTTTTTTTTTTTGTCTTCCTTCTATCTCTAAGCACGACCCTCCCACAATTGAAGGTGCTCTTCGTCGCTCACATCCCATCTCTTCGATCTCAGATCGAGTTTTTGTGATTTTCTTCCCTCTCACAGCGATTACAGATTCTAAGTTTCGGATTAGCTTCCCCATCCTTCCTCCTTCTATTTCTGGGCGAAATTTCCCTTGTCTTGTTAGGGTTTTGGAGATCCCAATCTCTGTGGACGCGGGGGCAATTCGACGTTTTCTCGAGCTGGAAAGATGTTCTGGCGAATGGCGGGATTGTCAACGGCTTATGCCGTGAGTTTTCTTCTTTCTGACCTATTTTCTAACGATCGACGGATTTTTTGGGGTTTCATTTATTGGGATTTTGGAAGGTTGGAGTAGGAAAGAGGCGGAGACACGAGGGTTTTGCCGAGCTGTTGAGCGGCAAATGGAAAGAGTGAGGAGGAGAAACAGCGGTGTTGTTGAACCTATTGCGGTGGTGAAAGCGGCGGAGACGGTGGCGGAGGAAAGCGGAGGATACGGTGTCGGAAGAGAGCGGAGGATACAGTGGCGAAGGAGAGCGGAGAAGACAGTGGCGGAGGAGAGCGGATGAGACGGTGGAGGAGGATGGGTTTCCTCGGCGCCGGCGAGGGAGAAGAAGATCGAAGCGGCGCCGATGAGGGAGAAGATCTTCGATCTTCTTTTTTTCTTTGTTTTCATTTTTCATTTTTTATTTTATTTTCATTTTTGTAATTAATTATTTTAATATATAAAAATTTATTTTTTGTTTTTTTTTAATTATTTTGTTTACAAGTAGTCGCCAAATAGTTGTTTAGTCATAGAATAGTCGGTAAATAGTCACTAAATCTTACGACTATTGCACTATTCATAGGGTGTAGTCGTAAAGTAGTCGCCATTTGGCGACTATTTTTACGACTACATACTTTAGCGACTAAGGATTAACGACTACATTGTTTAGTCGCTATTTAGTCGTAAGTCGGGTTTTAGCGACTAAATAGCAACTATTTCTGTAGTCGTTAAAACGCTGTTTTTTTGTAGTGAAATATCGTATTCATGTTCCTCTGAGGTTAAAGAGATCTGTCTAGCTCTTCTCCAAACGTGGTACGCGAATATCTACGAAATTTGGTGCGGAAGAAATCATTGTTACCATTAAAAAACTACTCTGCCACCGAGGAGGATACTCCAAAAGTTACTCTCCGTGGTAAAAACAGAGCTCAATCTATTCTTCTTCTTAATTCTAATCGAGCCTTCCTTCTCCAATGTTGGTCTCAGCCCTCAGTTTCTCATTAGTAGTTCCCTATCTATTAGATATGATAATGGTAATGGTGGGCTGTCCTCTATTCTTTCTCTTCCTCGTTATAGCTCATGTGATGGTTCTCTTCTGCTTCTTTCTTTTGTAGTATATGTCTATATGAGTGGGTTTTATATGATTCCTTTGTAAGACCTTATTAAAAATTTTTTTTAAAGAATATTAAATTTATTCAAGTAAGCCTTTAAAAAACTTATATTATGAGAGCAATGAGAGATGATTTTTCCTCTCTTTTTTTGTTTGTGAAGTTTTCTTCTGGTGAATGTTTCAATTAATTTTTTCATATGAAATTATTATGTGTGACGTGTAGTTCATTGAGTTGAAAGAAGACAATTTTAGAAAGCAACAAAATGTTGGTATACTTTTGAGATTTTTGCTAGAAAAATTGATCAGGTAGGGACTATGTTGTTACGAAAAGGAATCATTGTGTTCTAATGCGTTAGTTGGTTCATTGGATTCATCTTATGATGGTTTTGAATTTTGATTATGGTTAATTTGGTGGTTTGGATCTACCAAACCTTTTCACACATTGCTTTTGAATTAAAAGACCTTTTTTGTTGGTCCGACGAATTAAAAGACTACGTAAATGGATAGACTATTAAAGGGTATACAAAATTCCACTTACAAAAAGTGTTAACGTCTTTTAAGTCTTAACGTTGCGATTCGTTTTGCATAATTAACGAAAAAAACAGATTTCAAAATTTGAAAATCCTTTATAAATGGCCAATTTTTTACTTATTTTTTAACATTGTTTTAATACTTTCTTTCATATGAGATTATATTGGAGCGTTGGTTGACTTCGGTTAGAGCCGGTTTACATCCGGTTCATTAAGTTCAGCATATTCCAAGGATTTGCACATATTCGAAGACGTTATCTTCTCCGTAACAGAGGCATATATCTTTGTAACTTGTTGTAGATTTTCCTAGATTTCTGATTTTTGTTCTGTTGCTAACTATATATGTACGCTTTGAACTTCATAATAAACTCAAGAAATTCTCAGCTTCTGTTTCTTTTTATGGTATCAGAGCCTGAACCTTTACTTTCGAAAAATCTCTAAATTTCTTTTCAATCGAATGGCGAACCCGACTGATGCTGCTGCAGCAACGAATGCGACTGTGGAGGTGAGAAGAACCATCTCACCTTACGATCTGACCTCGGCCGATAATCCAGGAGCGGTCATTTCTCATCCCCTCTTAAAGGGAATTAATTACGATGAGTGGGCTTGCGGAATGAAGACGGCGTTGACATCACGCAAGAAATTTGGCTTACTTGATGGAACGATTGCCAGACCAGACGAAGGATCACCTGACTTGGAGGATTGGTGGACGATTCAAGCTCTTCTTGTATCTTGGATCAAGATGACCATCGATCCTATGTTGCGTTCAAAAATCTCTCATAGAGATGTTGCTCAAGACCTGTGGGAGCACATGAAGAAACGGTTCTCCGTGATAAATGGACCTCGAATTCAGCAGATCAAAGCTGAACTGGCTTGTTGCAAACATAGAGGAATTGCAATTGAGGCGTACTATGGAACATTAACACGAATCTGTGATAGCCTTGCAACCTATCGCCCATTGAGAACGTGCAAGTGTGGGCTGTGTACATGTGATCTTGGTACAGCACATGAAGCTGATCGTGAAGAAGACAAGGTGCACCAGTTTTTGTTTGGACTTGACGACCAGTTCCGTGCTGTTCGATCGAGTCTTGTGGCACGTGTTCCTGTGCCTCCGTTGGAGGAAGTCTATAACATTGTGAGATAGGAAGAAGATCTCCGTGCAAGTGGAGAAGAGAGACCTGAAATAACAGCTTTCGCTGTTGAAACCAAACAGCGATACCGAAGCGATGACAAGGAAAAAGGAATTTAATGCAAGCACTGTAATCGAAGTGGGCATACAAAAAAAAAAAAAAAAAAAAAGAAGTGGGCATACCTCCGACAGCTGCTTCGCTGTGATTGGCTATCCCGAGAGTTGGGGTGAGAGGCCAAAAATTTGAACGCTTCAAGGAAGAGGACGTGGTGGAGCTAGCTCAAGTGGTTGCTCTAACGGAGGAAGGCTAGGGGTCGTGGACAAGTGACATACGCGAATCGAGTGTATGTTCCGAACGTTGAGAATATGAATCACGAGCAAGTGAATCATGTGCTCACAGATCAAGATCGTGACGGCGTCAACGGCTTGAGTCAGCAACAATGGCGTCAAATAAAGAACATTCTCAATGCTGGAAAAGAAAGCACCACCGAGAAAGTTTTTGGTAAGTCTTCTTTTTCTCCTTGGATTATGGACACATGCGAGTCTCATCATGTGACAGGAAGGTTTGATGCATTGTCAAATGTTAGAGATATGGCACCTGTTTTAATTATCATGGCTGATGGAAGGGAACAAGTTTCTTTTAAGGAAGGATCGATACGTCTTGGTTCAAATCTGGTTATAAAATCAGTTTATTATGTTGAAGAGTTCAAGTCTGATTTGATTTATGTGGGACAATTGATGGATGAAAACAGATGTGTAGTTCGGATGGCTGATCGGTTTCTTGTGGTTCATGACCGCAATTTGAGGATGGTGACTGGAGCGGGTAAAAGTGTAGGAGGAACGTTTCACTTTCGCAGTACGGAGATCGCAGCATCAGTCACGACGAAAGAAGATAAATCATTTGAGTTGTGGCACAATCGGATGGGTCATCCGTCGGCGAAAGTTGTAGGATTGCTTCCTTGTGTTTCTAGTTCTGTTTCTTCTGCATCTTTGAATAATGCGTGTGAGGTGTGTCTCCGCGCGAAGCAAACAAGAGATTGTTTTCCGATCAGTATGTAAAACTTCCAAGATTTTTGAGTTAATTCATGTTGATCTTCGGGGTTCGTATCGGACACCTTCGCATTTAGGGGCACGATAGTTCTTGACAATAGTTGATGATTACTCAAGAAGAGTTTGGTTATATTTATTGACTGGCAAGAGCGAAGCACCTACACATCTGAAAAAATTATTTGCTCTCACCGAAAGACAGTTTAACACACAAGTAAAATCTGTTCGAAGTGATAATTGATCAGAATTTGTGTGTTTAACAGATTTCTTTCAGAAGAAGGGAGTTATACACGAGACGTCGTGCGTTGGAACACCACAGCAAAATGGAAGGGTTGAGAGGAAACACAGACATATTCTCAATGTCGCACGAGCCTTACGATTTCAAGCTAATCTACCGATTCAGTTTTGGGGAGAATGTGTTTTGACCGCCGGGTATTTGATAAACAGATGGCCGAGCTCAGTCTTGGGTTTTGTTACACCATTTGAGCGACTGTTTAACAAAGCTCCATCGTATGATCATCTGAAAGTGTTTGGAAGCTTATGTTATGCTCACGATCAAAAACGTGGCGGAGACCAATTTGCTTCGAGAAGTAGGAGATGTGTGTTTGTTGGGTAACCACATGGAAAGAAAGGCTGGCGATTGTATGACCTTGAAAAATTGGAGTTTTTCATCTCAAGAGATGTGGTATTTTCAGAGTCGAAGTTTCCGTATTCTCAGACGACGTTACCTCTTGACGATGATGAAGAAGGGCAAGCTTTGTGGGCTCCAATTTCAAAAGGAATAATTTTAGAAGATGATTTGGGTCAAAATATTGGGCCCAATGTGCAGAGCCCACCTGTATTTGAAATTGGATCCACAAGTCAAAGTTTTGGGCCTGTTATTAATTCTACTTCGGCCCAGCTAACAGAAACAGAAACTGAGCCTACTCAACAAGCTTTGCAACGTCGTCATGAGCAGCCTCCGCTTGTTTCAACTGAAGAAAATATCGAAGCTGAAATTGCAGAACAACCGATGGGCAGAGGTCACCGTAACAAGACAACATCGGTAAAATTGTATAATTTTGTTGTCAATTCCGTTGATAGCAAACCTCAGGTTGATTTCGGTAGCAAAGCTTTCTACCCAATTGCAAATCAAGATTACGTTCATCGATTTTCTGAAACACATATAGCGTATGTAGCATCAATAGTAACGGCGGTGGAACCAAAGTCTTTCAAACAAGCTATGGAAGACAAAAGATGGCGTAATGATGTAGGTTCCGAGTATGGAGCTTTGGAGGAAAACCATACTTGGACAATCGAAGATTTGCCGCCAGGGAAGAAAGCAATTGGTAGTCAATGGGTTTTTAAGGTGAAATTCCGATCATATGGTACCGTTGAGAGGTAAAAAGCACGTTTAGTAGCTATGGGTAACAAACAAATCGAGGGAGAAGACTATGGTGAAACATTTTCTCATGTTGCGAAAATGGGAACGGTTTTCACTCGTCAGACAAGAACAAGGTGTGCCAGTTACGAAAATCTCTCTACGGCTTGAAACAAGCACTTCGATGTTGGTTTGCTAAATTGTCTTCAGCGCTGATTGAATATGGATTTGAACAATCATTGGGTGATTACTCTTTGTTCACGTTTGAGAAGGGTACGATTCGATTACACATTCTCATATACGTCGATGATTTGATAATCGTAGGAAGCTTTCTTAAGGCTACACAAGATTTCAAGGACTACTTATCCTCTTGTTTTCATATGAAGGATTTGGGAGCTTTGAAATACTTTTTAGGAATTGAAGTGGCAAGGAATGAATCGGGCATATACATTTGTCAATGGAAATATGCGCTCGACATCATCTCTGATACTTGTTTGCTGGGAGCAAAACCAACAAATTTCCCTCTTGAACAGAATAATAATTTGGCTTTTTTTTTTTTTTTTTTTTTTTTTTTTGAATTGAATGTAAAATTAATTCAAGATAAAAAAACAACGGTTTTACAACAAAGTGTGACTTTTGTCTGATGGTTTAGAAAAACAAAATTTGAAGATGCAAAAAAGATTTGAATTACAAAAATCAGCCACGAGAGCCAAACCAGATTTGGAGCGGGTCTTTGAGTTTGATGTCTCCGAGTTCGTGGATCGATTGTAGCCTGATGCGCACCTGTTTGTCAATGAATGCATATAGTCTTGACTATGAAGATGGGGTTTCTCCGTGCCGACGTCGATTCCTCTCTCTTCATAAAGAGTGGATCGAAGTTTGAAAGCCATAACGAAACAGGAATTGCCGTGTGCCATATAGCTGGTTTTGTGTGAGGAGTTGGACTAGAGAGTTCCAGTCCTTCGTAAAGTGTAGACGAAGGATTCCTTTTGCTACCTTTGTCCAAACTTCTCCTGAAAATCTGCACTCGTAAAAAGACGATTTCGAGATTCCATATGGTTATTGCATAAGATGCAAGTTGTGTTTATGCCGTCATCCCACTTCGCCATACGATCTCCTGTGGAAAGGCGGTTATGAATTGCAAGCCAAGTACAAACCGAGAGTTTGGGGGTATGGTGCTCAAACCAGATTCCTTTATGCCATTGGATTTTTGTCGAGTTTGCCCTAATGAGGTTCCATGTCTTCTTCGTACTGAAAAGAGATTTGAACCCATCTTCTTTGTGTTTCCAGAGGTAGACATCCGAAACAGCATGCTGCATACGGCCTTGCACTTCAGCTAGAACGTCTTCTATTTCTGCCAGCACCTCCGTTCGATGACGACGTCTTCTTCGGTGCCGCAGAGTCGCAATGGTAGAGAGAATTGGAATACCCATGTCAATAGTACCTCTCGGACCTGTCAAGTCAAACAATCTTCCTTTCCTCGACCAAACGTCAAACCAAAAATTAGTCTTTTCTCCACTTCGAATGTCCACCTTATAGAGATTTTTTGCTAGATCTCGATACTTTAGGAGCTTTCTCCACATCCAAGACCCCACCCCATACTTGTTGATTCACGAATCGACCAGAATGAGTCTTTTCTAATCAAATATGTATCAATCAACTTAACCCATAGAGAAGGATGAGAGGAGAGAATTCGCCATATCATCTTAAGGCAAGTTACGTTATTTACCTCTTTAAGCGGACGGAGACCCAGACCCAGGCCGCCTTCTTCCAACGGCTTGCACACTTCTTCCCAAGCAATTTTTGATTTTCTTGAGTTCAAATCTGGCCCAAACCACAGAAAAGAAGAACATAGCTTGTCAATTTCCCTGATGCACTCTCGCAGAAGACGGAAAGCCGATAACCAGAAGTTTGTTATGCTATGGAGAACCGATTTGATGAGTTGGAGTCTTCCTTCTAGAGACAGAGCTCTTGTTGTCCAAGATGTTATCATGTTCCGAACATTTTCTATTAGGGGCAGATAATCATTAGCTCTCATCTGTTTCGGTACAAGTGGAAGACCCAAGTAGTGAATAGGAAGATAACCCGAGGCAAAATGGAAGCGCTGGTTTAATGCTTCCCGTACGCTGTCTGTAACTCCTGCAAAATAAATTGTAGATTTTTCCATACTAATTTTTAGGCCGGACATCCTTGCAAAGTCTTCAAACACTTTGAAAATCCCCTCCACTGATCTCATTGTTCAGTCTGAAAACACCATTATATCATCTGCAAAACTTAGGTGTGTTAGACCCATATTTTTGCATTTGGGGTGATAGCCTATTATCCGAGTGGTGGCAGCTTTGTCAAGCAGTTTCGAGAGCACATTCATGGCGATGACAAATAGGAATGGAGATAGAGCGCATCCTTGTCGCAAACCCCTTTTACTTCTGAAAAAACCAGCCAGCTCTCTGTTGGCTTGGACCGAGAAAGAGGCTGTCGTTATGCATAAGGATATCCAGTGAATAAACTTTCCTGGGAAATTCATTGCCGTTAGGGTGTTTAGCAGGAATGACCATTGGACCGAATTGAACGCCTTGGAGATATCAATCTTGATGGCGCAACGAGAAGAAATAGAGTCCTTGTGATAATCTTTCACTATTTCCGTAGCTAGGAGCAGATTCTCGATCAGAAGCCTATCTTTTATGAAAGCTGACTGGTTTAATGCAATGAGATTTGGCAGAATTCCTTTCAATCTGTTTGACATGATCTTCGAGATCACCTTATAAATTACGTTACAGTAGGAGATTGGACGGAAATCTTTCATCTCAATCGCTGAAGTCTTTTTCGGAATCAGAGCCAGGATTGTTGAGTTGACCCCCTTTGGTAGAAAGCCCATAACGAAGAATGACTGAACAGCTATGATGAATTCTTTTCCAATAATCGGCCAAGCTGCTTTGTAAAACTCTACATTGTAGCCATCCGGACTTGGGGATTTATTGTTAGGCATAGAAAACAGAACACTATTTACCTCTTCAGCTGTTACCTCCGCAATAAGGTTGTTGCATTCTGACTCCGAACATATAAACAGAACAATTTCTTCCAAATATTCCGGTGAGATCCCCGCGAAATCTGTGGGTTCATGTTGAAGAAAATCTCAAAAGAAACTTTCAGCCTCTTCCTTAATCTCATCCGCTTCAGATACAAAAACACCATCCCTTCGTTGGATCTCTCTTATTGTGTTCATAGCCCTCCTAGATGCTATCGCTTTATGATAAGTTTTGTTGTTTCTGTCTCCAATTTTTAGCCAATGGACCTTCGACCTCTGCTTCAGAAATTTTTCTTCAATCCCAGAAATGAAATCCCATTTTCTATAAGCCTCGTTTTCCTCCTCCATATTCATTTGAGATGGAATTCTGATGTTCTTCTCTTGCTTTTCACATAGTGTTTTGAGGGCCTGTGTTTTTTTCTTTGTCAGGTTACCAATTCTTTTCTTTGCTAACTCTCGAATCAAAGGTTTGAGAGCCTTGAGCTTTTTTGAGAAACGCAGATTGCTAAGGTTCAAGCCAAGCTGGATTCAGTGCACAATCTCCTGATGGGTAAGACGAAGAAGACTGTACACTTTGCTGATGAGGTCAAGAATTTCGAAAAAGATGAAGTGGAAGACGTTAACTACATTGGTGGTGCTGGTTTTCAAGGTCAGAGATTTCAATACCAGCAGAACAGCAAACCAGCTAGTTTTGGAACAACTCAGTATCTACAGAAACCACTCCAGAGCAGCGACTACACTCTATCCTATGGGAACTCGTCCTACCAATCTCCACCACCCAAATCCCCAAAAAGCAAGGTTGAATCTATGCTTGAACAGATTCTTGAGGGACAGCAGAAGATGATAGTGGATTTTAATGGGAAGATGGATGCCATGTACACATATCTGAATGGGAAAATCGAGGCTCTCAACATTCATCAGAAGATGTTGGAAACTCAAATAGCTCAGACTTCAGCAGGTGTCAAGGGAAAGATGGTTCATGCACATAATGAACACGTCAATGCAATCACCATAAGAGGTGATTTTGAACCTGATACGTCAGTGTCGACCGACACCACCCAGTGTTGATCGACACCAGTGCAGATACTTTCACGGGACATCTCAAAACCCCGTGTATCGAGAGACACCACTACCTATGTCGATCGACACCAACCTGAAGAAACGACACAGAAGCCTTGTATCGATCGACACCAATCTGGTATCGGTCGACACCCCTCGCAGACTGAGTCTGAAACTGTGAAGACACCCAAGATTGTCGAGGAAAGGGTTTACAAGCCTAAAGTGTCATATCCTATACCACCTAGACACCTCAGAGATCCAATTACTGCATAGAAGTTGCCCGGTTTTGAGAAGATGGTAAGGAGGATTCCCCATACGTTGTCTTTTGAAGAAGCTTTGGAATACCGCCCTTTGCTTAGTCACTTCCGAGATTTCAGAGAAACTCTAGAAGAGGTCAAGGCACTCTTCATCAAGGCGAGAAGCACATTACCCCCAATGAAGCAGTTGACTAAGAGAGAAGACCCAGGAAAATTTTCGGTTCCATGCTCTATCTCTGGAGTTGAATTCAAAGAATCTCTCGTTGATTCAGGGTCTAGCGTCAATGTCATGTCAAGGGAAATTGCAGAGAGGTTGAGAATTGGTATTAGATCTGCTGAGATGACTCTCACATTCGCGAACTCTTCAACCTCAATTCCATATGGTACCATCCCTGATTTGCTGGTTAAGGTAGGAGATTGTCTGGTTCCTACTGATTTTCAAGTTGTGGAGATGAGTGAACGTTCTAGTACGCCTTTGATTCTTGGAAGACCGTTCATGGCTACAGTTGGTGCAGTTATAGACACGCCCAATAAGAGAATCTCATTCTCATACATTGACAAGGAGATCTCCTATAAAGCCATCCCTTCTAGAAGAGCTCTCAAACATATCTCGTGCATCACTGTTGTTACAGGAGAGACGTTGATGGTTGATCTTTTGGAAGAACCTTATGATGAGCCAACTGTCATAGACGTTTTAAATGGTCCTTCTATCATCACGAAGAGAGACATCACAGTGGCTAAGGCAAAGAAGAAGGTAAAGAGCAAAAGAGTCAAGGGTGCTTCCTATATGACTTTAATCCCTCAAAAGTGTGATGGAGATTCGATCGAGTATAAGGTGAAGTGCAAAGGAACCTCAAAACCATTCTCTAAGGCTAGAGTTATTCTCACTTCGGAGCTGAAAGAGAAAGGAAAGGATGTTGTGAAGGGTATGTTGAGCAGAATTCTGAAGCTGGAGATGTCTAGTTGTGGAGCTTGTTTTGGAGTAAGTTCTCAATTTTCTCCTGACTGATCACCTGAGCCAAAGTCAAGCTAGTGACGTAAAACAAGCGCTTGGTGGGAGGCAACCCACTGGTGAGTCTGTATATAAGTCTTTTATTTTTGTCATCATTTTTTCGTTTTTATGTCTTGTGTCTTTGTGTGAATCAGATGAGCAGGTACTGTGTCCACCGATACTATTCTGGTATCGATCAACACAAGGAGGAGCATAGATTGCATCGACCCATGATCCGAGTATCGATCGATACCAGTAATGGTATCGGTCGATACCCCACGCGCATGTAAGTTTCCTTTTCAAACCCTTGGGTTTTCTCTTTTTCTCCACAACCTCCATCGATTCCACTCAGTTCTTTTGGTTTCTTTTACCAACTCTAGGCTAAATAACACTGGGGACAGTGTTGTTCAAGTCTAGGGGAGGTAGTTGCTGACAATGTTTTTGTTTTTCTTAGAGTCAGTCGTTTTTGAGTCAAATGTTGTTTTATTGAGTCAAAACTTGTTGGAGATGATGATCTTTTTCTTGAATTTATTGTTCAGACTTTGCTTCTAAGTGACCATTGTTACAGAATCAGTTCTAGATCAGACTAATGAAAAATCCAAAGGCTGACCAGTTAACTAGAAGACACTCATGTTTCCAGCAGAGTCCATTAAAGCCTGAGCCAAATTTTTGCACTTCATTGATGTGGTTGATGTCCATAGAGCTTGATTCCTCATTCATATCTGACAAAGGAACCCATATGTCTAAAAGTAACGGGATACCTCTCCCTTGACACAAGTTAATAAATAAAATGCATAAAAGATGAGATGATTTTCAGCGATCCCATTATTCTACTTGGAAAGGAATGATCACACAAAGGTTGGAAGCGAGGTTAGGAAAATTTACCGTGATACCACTATTCGCCTACGCCTTTGCTACATTGAGAGGGGAAGAACCGAGGATTCGGTGGCAAACACCATCAATACTCACGTCTCAAACCTTGATTTGTATATGAGATTCTAAAAAAAAAAAAAAAAAAAAGAAGCACAAAGTGAAATAAGTCTGGGGGAGAGGAAAACAATGCCAAAAAGTGTGAAAATTGGGTGGTTCTTTTGTCATGATATTGTATGGGAAAGAGTCTAGAAGGTTCTTGGCATTGACTACAATGATGAAACTGGCGATGAATGCTTGGATGGATAATGTTGTGAAATAATGTGTGAAGTTTGGGAAGCTGCGAATGTCTACGGAGAAGTACATGGTGGTTAGATCTGGAACGGGTTTTTGCCCGTTTTTAACTATGATATAGGTCTTATTTATAGAGTCATTCTAGTATTTTTGGAGTCTTTTTTTAGTATTTTCAGGTTTTAGGTGACGTTGGGAGAAATGAGCCGTTTTGGGTGAAAATGAGCATATGGAGATGCAGAATCATGCAGAGACGTCAGAAGTTTGGCATTCGTTGAAGAACTTTCCACCGATGGATTGAGCTCAAATTTTGATACAAGACATATCAATGGATTAGCTTTCATTTGGAAGTAGTTTGAGGTCATTCCAAGAGTGCGATCAAAAGTTATGCCAGTTTTCGTGAAGACAGTCCAGTCTGGCGAGCAGAAGAAGCAGTGTGTCGATCGATACCACTAATGGTGTCGGTCGATACCGACTGCAGGAAAACAGGAAACACGACTTTTTACAAGTATGGAGAGTTTGCACCTTGGTTCAGAAGTCTTTATTTATTACAAGAAGCCCCAGAACGTGTTTTAGCATTATAATTAGGTTTTTCAGCCACTTTTGTTGGCTAGGCTTTATTTTACTCTGGTTTTTGTGAGAGAGATTTGTTCGAGGGTTTTTAGAGAGACAATTCGGAACCCCTTTGTTTCTTATTGATTTCTTCTATGCAATTCTATTCATCTATGATTTCTGTTCCATTAATCATGTCTGAGTATATCCACTTTAGGTTTAGGGTTTTCTCATAAAGGATTTCATTGAGTACTGGTAATTGATTGGTTAGGATTCATAATCTGAATTAGTTCTTCACCTTAAGTTGTTCTCAAAGCTAATTCTAGGTTGACGAATCTGGAATTTAGATCTTAGGTTAATCGATTAGGCACGACAATGCAATTGATAATCTGACAGAACCTAGGGTGAGCAAAATAACTATCTGCAAAGAAATTTGGTTTAGTTATTTTGTGAACAAATCAAACTTAGACTTAAAGCTGGTTTAATATTTAGGATTTGCAAAGAAATTTGGAATTCTAAGATTTAGACTTAGATAATTCTCACAACGAAATTTGGTTAATTATAGCTTAGTGTTTTGAGTTCAAGAACCGTGCTTAATATGAATCCTGATTTTTTTATTTGTCTGCATTATCTGATTTCCTGAGAAATACCCTGAACCTATCTTTCCTCCATTGAATTTACAACCCACTTAATTTCTTAGTTGTTTTCTGTTTAATTGATTGACTTAGCTTAATTCAAATCTTGTAATCTATTGAGTGATATCTTGAGTCTTTGTGGTTCAACCCCTAATTTACTGCAACTACTGCTTTAGTACTTGTAGGGTATTATATTTGAGCATATCAACAATCTCAAACCAGATCCTGAAAATCCCGCATACCAGGGGGAATCGAAGGCGAGTTCTCAAAACCCGAGTGCTCCTCTACATCCAAAATTTCATTGAAGTCACCACAGCAGATCCATAGCTTATTTCCAATTATAGGAGAGTTCTGATGATCTCGGATATCACTCCATAATTCTCGACGGTCGTCAACAAAATTTGAAGCGTAGATAAACGAGCAGAAGAATTCGTCGTCTCTATCTTCTAACTTCACAGAACAGGTGATCATCTGTCCACTTTTGAAAAACAGACTTAGTCGTACTCTAGGACTCCAAACCACCCAGATACGACCCAAACGATTGTATTCATAGTTCGTTATTAGAGACCAGTCATTAAAGATCGATGAGGCAATTCTACTTGCCTTAACTTCTTTTACCCTTGTCTCCAATAAAGCTCCAAAAAGAAAATCCTTACTCTGAATCCATGTCCTGATGATGGAATGTTTTGTTGATTTGTTTAAGCCTCGCACATTCCAGAAAAAACCCGACATAGTTAGGTTTTGTTATTTGGAGCCCGTCTACTTGAAGTGCCTTGGCATTTCTCCTTAGCATTAAGACGGATTGTACCATCCAAGGTTTGATTTGAATATTTTGAAGCACGAGGGAGCATTGGTCTAGCCCATGTTCCATCTTGCTTCTTTGATTTCTTCGATTTTTTTATTGGATTCCTCTCTGGAGATACATTATCTTCTTGCACGAGAACCTCTTTCTCTATTTGATCATCTGATATCTGATTTTCTTCTTCCCCTACTTCATCGTCATCTTCATCACTCTGGGCCAGGATTTGAAATCGAGAAAGTGAGACCGCAACATTTTCCTTAACTCCAATTGTTGTTTCAGAATGCCTACCAACCCTAGAGAGGGAAACTGGACACCATTCTCCTTCCTCCTTCTCTGATTTTTCCCCTTCATAGTTGGATACTTTTGTTTGTTTTCTTAACTCCTGAGATGGCAATGAGTTGTTGAAAACGTTCGTCATATTTGCGCCTTTCGAATGATTTCCTAATTGATTTTCCTGCTCCTCACGTGACCCAAGTATCACTTCCAACTCCTTTCCTATAACACCAATTTTAGTCGAGGAAGGGATAATCTTCTCGGATGGAACATTTTTACCTTCCACATGCCTCTTCAAGATAATTTTCTGACCCGCATTTGTCATACACGTATCAGCGAGATGACCCCATTTTGAGCATGAAGTACATTTGGGAGGAAGCCATGGATATTTGAATTCCACAACAGAGTCAATGCCCAAGTCTGATTTGAATATGTACTCCTTTGGCAGTTCCTTTGACAAGTCTGCTTCTACAAAAATCTTTGCTTCATCGAAACTTGTACAGATTTCTGTATCAGGGTGCAATCTCTTTGGCTCACCCACTACACTTGCTATAAAACTTAAACCTTTCTCATGAAACATCTTGTGTGGAACGTTTTCCATTACTATCCACATTGGCAACGTTTTGATTGCAGGCTGAGCATCTTCCACTACCGGAGACCACTTCGAGACTATCATCGGAATATTTGCAATGTTCCACATTCCTCTCCGTAAAACATGGTTTCGAGCAGAGATATTTTTGATTCTGAACTTCATCGTAGTTTGGTTAACTACGAACACATCAAATTTCAGGTTTTTATCCCCAAGAGTCCAGATCTTGTTAACTATGACATGTACCCACATGAGGAGCTGTGGACATAAACTTTCCGATTAGGATATCATTCCACAAAGGAGACGAGCCTTCTATGATGTCGTCTGGTATCATGACTGTTTGAGAACCATCAATCAAAGAGATATCAAGTTCGTGCTTTGTTACGCCTGCTTTGGTTTAAACCACGGAAGTCCAAAGAGGTTTGGATTTGTCGACCTGCAGAGCCAAAGACGACTGCGTTAGAGATGCTCTGTTTTCCACAGAGGCTTCCGCAAAAATTCCAATCGCACTTGCATCAGACTTTGAGGATGCCTCATCACCTCCGATCTCAGAATCTCGAGATGACTCTGCTTCCATAGGCAATTTTTCGTTCACACCATCGTCTAAACCAGCACCATCGTCAGAACCAGCAGAAGAGTTCCCCAGACCTTTAGATTTTGTCGGATCTTCAGTAGACAGAGGCGGAGAGTCCACCGGCAAGACCAGATCGCGAGAGAAGAGAACAATCAAAGACTTCTTTTCTTTCTCACCACCAACGGAATCGCCAAGAGAATCATCACCAAGAGAATCCACCAGAACTTCAGCCTTCGTCGGATCAGTACCACTTTCTCGCTGAGGCAGAGAGCCCGCCGGCGAGACCATGGTTGTCTTTTCCTGAGATCAGGCGAAGAAAATCTTCCAAAACTGTAGCAATAGATCGCACTCACAATCGCCTTACTTTCCCCTACTGTAGCACTTTCTTCTTCTTTTTTCATTTTGCTCTTTCATTTGGCTCTTTCTACTTCGCCTATTATGCAAGATCCAAAACTATATAGGCGTCTGCTGTGAAGATTGATTTACCTGGGCGTTACACATCCCGACTTAGCATTCTCTGTTCACGGTCTAGCACAGTTCATGAAGCAACCTAGGAGTGATCACTGGCTCGCTGCACTACGTGTGATTAGGTACCTGAAATCTGATCTAGGTCATGGAATATTATTGAGGTCTGATAGTTTCAAATCATAGGCTGGTGTGATTCGGATTGGGCGAGCTGCCCCTTGACGCATCGTTCAGTTACATGATACTTTGTTCAACTTGGGAACTCACCAAGTGCATGGAAAACCAAGAAGCAAAAAACAGTGAGTAGANTCTTTTCCTGAGATCAGGCGAAGAAAATCTTCCAAAACTGTAGCAATAGATCGCACTCACAATCGCCTTACTTTCCCCTACTGTAGCACTTTCTTCTTCTTTTTTCATTTTGCTCTTTCATTTGGCTCTTTCTACTTCGCCTATTATGCAAGATCCAAAACTATATAGGCGTCTGCTGTGAAGATTGATTTACCTGGGCGTTACACATCCCGATTTAGCATTCTCTGTTCACGGTCTAGCACAGTTCATGAAGCAACCTAGGAGTGATCACTGGCTCGCTGCACTACGTGTGATTAGGTACCTGAAATCTGATCTAGGTCAGGGAATATTATTGAGGTCTGATGATTAGTTTCAAATCATAGGCTGGTGTGATTCGGATTGGGCGAGCTGCCCCTTGACGCATCGTTCAGTTACATGATACTTTGTTCAGCTTGGGAACTCACCAAGTGCATGGAAAACCAAGAAGCAAAAAACAGTGAGTAGATCATCGGCAGAAGCAGAGTATAGGGCGATTGCTTTTCTTGTTTAAGAACTGATATGGCTGAATAGAATGTTAACAACACTTGGTGTAAGGCATGGTCAATCAATGGAAGTACATTGCTATAACAAGTCAGCTATATATATTGTTTTGAACCCGGTTTTCCATGAGAGAACGAAACACATCGAGCTAGATTGTCACTTCGTAAGAGATGAGGTACTTACTGGCAACATACACTAGCATCATGTTAACACGAAGTCTCAACTTGCCGATATATTTACAAAGCCGATTGGTCGTGATGGATTTGAGAGCTTTCGGTCCAAGCTGGGCATACGAAACATGTATGCGCCAATTTGGGGGGGGGGGGGGGGGGGGGGGGGGGGGGGGNGGGGGGGTATTGGAGCATTGGTTGATTTCGTTTAGAGCCGTTTTACATCCGGTTCATTAAGTTCAACATATTCCAAGGATCTGCACATATTCGAAGACGTTATCTTCTCCGTAACAGAGGCACGAGCTGTTCTGTAACAGAGGCACATATCTTTGTAACTAGTTGTAGATTTTCCTAGATTTCTGATTTTTGTTCAGATGCTAACTATATATGTACGCATTGAACTTCATAATAAACTCAAGAAATTCTCAGCTTCTGTTTCTCTTTAGATTACGACATTGAATAGAGTCGTTTTTTTATGTTCCTAAATTTCTCTACCTACTTTCTAAAAAGCCGTTGTTTGTGGTCTTTGTTTTCTCCGGCCAACAGAAGAAGGCTTCCGAAACTCCGATGTCGGTCCGACTGTTGAGTTATATCTATTGTCGTGTTTATCCTCATTTCTTTTCCTTTGAGTAGGCCTGAGACTTTGGTTAACCGAACCGAACCGAGCTGGTTTTTCGGTTCTTGTACCGAAGTTTTCTAGAAGGTTACTAAAAGTAACCGAAAAGAAATTTGGTTCGGTTTTCGGTTAACTTAATTTGGTTTTGAAACTCAAAACCAAAATTAACTGTATTTTTTTTCTTTTTAAATACGATTATTTTTTGTTATTTTTGGTTAAATTCGGATAATTCAGTTAAATTTAGGTATTGTTGAAAACCGGTCTAACATTGGTATAATCCAATTATTAAGAAAAAAATTAACCGAGAAACCGATCGGTTCGACCTGAACCGAACCAAAAATCTCGGGTAACCGAACTCAAATTGAAAACCGGCCGATCGTTTTAGACGCGAAAACATAAATCGAACCGATAATCAAAAATCTTGGTTCGGTTAAAAGTCACAAGCCTACCTTTGTGTCTAGGTTTTGAGCTTTGTAGATCTACTTTCGGGTTTAGATATACTTATTCTAGATTTTTAAGATCTACCTATGTAGTTTTTGGTCGGGGTTGGATTTAGCAGTAGCATAGATTAGCTTGGATTTTGGTGTTTTGTGTCTATGCTAGCAGTTTTTCTCCCTTCGTCGGCGGAGTTTGCTTTAGATTTTCACCGGCTCGAATTTTGCCTTTCTCGGTCTAATGAGAACAGCTCTAACTGATTTGGATCGAATTCGATGTTGTCTTTACAAAACAGATATGATCGAGATGTGATATGTTCGGAAAACTTCTATGTACGTGTTCCAAAGTTGTGTTTCTATCACACATTGCTGCATCCATAAGATAATGAAGAACTTTTCGAAGTTATGTCTTGCCGGATTATGAAGCTAAGGAACCCATGATTTGCGAGATAAATTTCACATCACTAGAGGAGGAATATGTTCTCGAAAGTTTGGCCAGTTCATGGAATCTTTGATAAGTCTCTTTCAAAAGATCTCCAGAAAGAAGGCAAAATTTGTAGGTATGATGTGAATCACTAATTGCCCGTGAAAGGTATCTCGATGGTCTGTGCCACCGATGTTTTAATGTTTTTTTTGTCGATTTATGCTATGTTTGCGTTTCATGTTTTGGCCCTAGTGTTTTTCGGTTTTGTAATTTCAGTTTTAAATGTCACTTTTTCATAGAGTTTTGTCTCTAAAAAAATCTTGTTTTTTTGCTGGCTTTGTTTTCCGGGATATTGGCTCGTTCTGCCTGCTTTGTATCTTATAGTGTAATCAGCCTGTTATCTCTAGAGTAACTTTTATCCGTTGAGCGACGGCCTTTCCACTCGGCACCGTCGGATCACTAGGGCCGACTTTCGTCCTTGCTCGACGGGTGGGTCTTGCAGTCAAGCTCCCTTTTGTCTTTGCGCTCGAGGGCCAATCTACGTTCGGCTAACAATAAAAAGAACAAAAAATAATATTTTCTTTAGAAATAAAAATAAAGGGCAAATGTTTGCGAGATTTTGTGATAATCTAAAAAACCTCTATAATTTAAAAACTAACTCATGTTTTTAGAACTTGGGTTGACGATCTATTATCGTATAGAGTAAAAGCCTCCCAAACTAAGACCCCATACTAAAAATCTCTCAAAACAAAGTTCGAAACCTATATTTCTCTAAAACCTCAAAACACACCAAATTGATTTTAACGGTTATTATTTACAACTAAACCTGATCCTAAACCGAACTAAAACCCAATTTTAACTAAACCCGACACAAAAAACTGACACAACCACCACACGTCTTTTCACCCGACAAAACCCATTTCCGGTGATCCTCAAAGTGGTGAGTTTTTACTTTCGATTCCGGTAATTTCTACATTTTTCGCTTCAAAGGAGACGATGAGTACATGCGCAGGAAGCGACATGACAAAAGGTGGGAGAGGAAAGCCCAAGGCGACCAAGTCCGTCTCTCTCGTTCGTCTAAAGCCGGTCTTCAGTTCCTCATCGGAAGAATCGCCAGATTCCTCAAGGTCGGAAAGTACGCCGAGCATGTCGGTGCCGGAGCTTCGGTCTCTCTCTCTCTCTCTCTCTCTATGTCGTTCTCGAGTACCTCGCCGCTGAGGTATTATTCCTCTCTCCTGATTTTCTTTTTCGATTTCGATCTGAATCATTTCAAATTCGAATCGATTTGCTTGATAGTTCGATTTCGAATTTTGTCTGGTTGGAATCTCGTTCTGATTCGATTCGATCTGACAGGTGTTGGAGCTTGCTGGAAATGCAGCGAGGGATAACAAGAAGACACGTATTGTAATGGAGTTTTGCCACATTCATCAGACGCTTTTACCTTCTAAGGTTGGGAAGAACAAAGGAAATATTGGATTTGATTCAGAATGATGTAAAATTCAGAATGGATCATGGGTTTGATTCAATTTTTCCAATTGGTTGTTTAGAGATTCAGTCTAATCTTAATTCAGAACAACATAAACGCATAGCCATTTGCAAAGCCTCGTTTGCGGAACCTAAACTCAATTGCGAATACATTTAACCTTCGAGAACACAAAATTTACACTCAATTGCAGATTGAATGCTTTTATGCATTAATTTCAATTCTAATTCACACAAGTGTTTACACTTAATTGGGAACTAGAACCAAAAACGTAAAACTCAAGCAGAACGGGTCGGAGCGAAGAAGAGAAAACATGGCTTGGGGGGGGTTTCGATTTTGGATTCTGGGAAGAATTTGGGATTTTAGATTCTGGCTTTGAATCATTCACAGGATCGGAGCGAATGAGACGAAGAAAACAATAAACAATTTGTTTAGAAAACAATTATTTTTGAGTCGGGTTTTAGATGTAATCGGGTTAATCCGGTTTAGTCTCGGTTTTAAATGGTTAACAATTGTTTAAAAAATAGTAAACTAAGTAAAACCAAATCTATGGGTTATGAGATTTTGAACTATTATTTTAGAGATATATACATTTTTAACTTTTTTCGGGGATTAAAGTCTTTAACTTTGGTTTTGGAAATATATAGAACGAGGATTTAGTTTGGGAAACATATGATGTTATATGATAGTTCTCACGAGGAAATAGATCGTCAACTTTTAGAACTTTGAAAAATATATTTAAAAAAAAATAATAAGACAATTATACATTTATAAAATTTGAGAATTTACAATAACAAAAAAATATTAAGATTGGATAAACCGTCGACAACTATTAGTCTAAGCTAGAACATGTTATATAGATCTTGCCGCAGCTTTAAATAGCTGATTTTTTAAATAAAATATAGTGGAATCACAATACTGATTTTCAACCTAGCTTGAAAATCTACAATAGTATAATAACTCAAGTTGAGTCAATGTACAATATTCTCCACCAATAAACATTTCATCAATTGCTTGCTGTAGAAAATCTGATGCACTTGTCAAAATCACTAGTGACTCATACTGTCATGATTGCGCATGAGTTGCACCATCACTTTGACTATCCATTGGTTGATTTTCCAGATTTTATAACTTGATTCATCATCTTTGACAATCTAATACTGCAATATCCTCTNACATAAAACAACGGAAAGAAAAACAAATCACAACACCTTATTTTACAAACAAAAAAACAGAGCTCAAAACCAGAGCAACTGCAGGAACAAGATTATTATAGCATCAATGAGGGCATGCTATATCGTACCAGAATTTTCCTTATCAAAGAACTCTCGTAACCATCGTGGTTCTCCTCTAGCCACATAAGAATGTAGTTGATTATCCGACACCACACTTTTAGCAATCTCAAAAGCACCTTGGTTGCATTTTTGATTTTCAAAACTTATGTCCCAACCAACTTTATTCACTGTAAACTTTAGCAGCCCTGCAATGTTTCCCATGTACGCAGGCCAATCATTAGGTTTATGCAGAGCTTTGATTACCTATAATTGGGAAGCTGCAAAAGTAACATTATGAACTCGTAGATCTTCCATACTTTCTAAGGCCCATTCCCAGCTTCTGATTTTTGCATCAAAGTTCGATGTAATCTGAGAGTAAGACCGTCGACTATGCCAAACAACATTGCCATTGTGGTCGCACAGTACCCATGAAGCTCCAGATATACGCTTTGTTTTCGACCATGAGAAACCAATATTACACTTAAGCCTTCCTTCATCTGGCTTCTCCCATATACTCACCGCCTTTTCAATTCTACCTTCGCTCTCCTTTCGTTGTGCCCCTATCCATTGTCTTGTGTCGGATAATGCCTTTTCACAAACCTCGATCGGAGAATAGGTGATCCCTTCAAAGAGTAGTTTGTTCCTGTTTTTCCATAGTATCCACATAATCCAAGGTGGAACAAGGCGGAGCTCCTCTGGTACGTCAATTCGCTGAGAAATATTCAAAATATGATGGATATTCTCATAGATTGATCCGCAAAAGCCACCCTCCGGAGCAGGTATATTAGATAATGCCCAAGTCTGTCTCGCAATAGGACATTCAAAGAGGATGTGGTTGACTGATTCCACTTCTTCTTCACACGAAAGGCAACCATCATTACATCTAATTCCTCGAGTTTTTAATCTGTCAGTTACCGCCAAAGATCCAGTCAATCCTTTCCATATGAACAGTCTGATTTTTGGAACTGTTTTCACTCGCCATCCTCGTTCGAAGATTGGACATATTGATGGTGCTGCTTCTGCTTGGAAGAACAAATCTTTATGTTTCTTTTTGCTCATCAGATCGTAACCTGACTTCACCGAATATAACCCATTATTTGTTCTCGTCCAAAGGTATGAGTCTGGTCTTGATGTGATTGGTTTGTGTCTCTTAATCAAACTTGATTCATCATCTTTGACAATCTAATACTGCAATATCCTCTCACCAATATAAAACCTGAACACAAGCCATACGTTTTTATACCTTTTTTTTACAGTTTACCATTCTTAATCTTTACAAAAATGCTATTTTTAATAATTTTTGATTTTATTGTAAAATCCATCTTCTTTTAATTAATAACGTAAAATAATATTAAGGTTTTGAATGGTATGCAAAAAAATACAGATTAACTGCATGTAAGGACCATCTGCTTTTTGTTCACCATTCATTTTATAAATGAAACATATCAAAATAATAAGAAAATAAGAATAGCCTGCATGCAGACCATAAATCAATCTGCACAATGAAGAAAAAAGAGACAAGCACAGGTTGCACCATTTTTTGTGCTTCTTTCTTTATACATTCACTTCCATTTTCCTTATAAATCCCAAATACTCCAAAGGTGAAGGTATGCTTTTCTTCAAAACTTTTTTTGTTAGATAAGTAAAGCTTTGATTTTAAAATAGAATTTGGGTTTTGTTTTTTTTTTAAACCACTTTATCAGTCATACATGTTTTTTTGATAAATAGATAGGGTACTTGCGAAAATGACTCACGATTTGTGCTCAAATGCAAACATAACTTCATTTTTCTCAATCTTCAACAAATACCACTTTCTCTCTTTTATATCCTTCACAACCACACATATTCACAAAAAATGCCATTATGTTCTTCATTTTTTTTAAATAGCAAAAATACACAATAATCCATGACATATAACTTATTTACGAAAATGCCATATTGATATAGGAACCAAACGAGTTGGAACCTAAGGGGATAGATTGATGGAGAAACTGTTGCTGGACTAAGGTCACTCTCAACATGTTCGATTGAAATGATGATGTAGTGAAATGAATCGATGGTGAAGCTGTTGCTGGACTAAGGTCACTCTCAACAAATTCAAGTGGGGGAAACAGATAGAGAGGGGGATCGAGAGACGCCACATAGATATATGAAAAGGATCTATGATTAGTCTAATACACTCTAAGCTTCAAGGAATCGCTCGTAAGAAGTTTAGAAGACAACTATTTCTTTCACAGAAAATAGCAAGAGAGAACTCTCAAAATTCCTTAATCAAAATGCTTAGTTTCGACAATGAGAACAAAGAGATAATAAAAAGAAGCAACAAGTCTGCATGAATGAGAGAGAAAGAGGCAGCATTAAAACATAGTTTGAATTCAAAAGGATGACTCTTGAACTCCTTGTCGAAAATCTTCATGTGGCTGGGCTTGAGGAAAATCAACTAAATGGGCCAATGATAATGTGAGCTATTTGCCTCATTAAAAACCTTTCCAAGAAAACCCATTGGGACAAAACTTGGACAAGGGAAAAATAGCACAAATGGAGCACATACTCATTTAGTGACTTCTTTGGGCCTCTTGAATTTGCTTTGTAATGATGAAGATAGCAAATTCTTTGTTTCCTTGAAGAAACGGCAAGAATGGTATTGTATGAGTCTTGTGTAGTTCTTGCATGTCTTCTTGCATTTCTTTAGTGATGAGGCTTTCCATAGACTTGATAAACTGCTCTCTCACACGTCTTGTTCCAGATCTTGTTCTTGGTGTTTGTTCCATGGTTGCTATGTGGGCAGCTTCTTCCTTAGATCCAGCTGAGCTTGTATCGATTTCCTCATCATTTCCTCCCTCTTGAAAAGGTCTGACCTCAGAACAGGTAAATCTACATGGAAAGGAGCTAAATCAGTAACATTGAAGGTGTGAGATATAGTGAACTCACCTGGCAGATCAAGCTTGTAAGCATTATCGTTGATCTTTTCTAGCACTTGAAAGGGTCCATCTCCTCTTGGTGCGAGCTTGGACTTCCTCTTGTCCGAAAATCTCTCATGCCTCATATGCAACCAAACCCAATCTCCTGGTTCGAATGTGACCTTCTTTCGGTGCTTATCAGCTTGTTGTTTGTACTTCTCGGTCTTTTCTTTCATATTATTTGTGACCTTTTGATGAAGCTTTTTCACAAAATCTGCTCTGGTTTCTCCTTCACTAGAATAAACAGCTCGGGGCAAATATATAAGATCTATTGGAGTTTCAGGATTAAATCCATAACCAATCTCAAAAGGAGAAAATTTAGTACCAGAATGCTTAGCATGATTATAAGCAAATTCAATAAAAGGTAAGCATGATTACCAGTTTCTTAGATTCTTACCAACTGTTGCTCTCAGTAAAGTAGATAGAGTACGATTTACTACCTCAGTTTGGCCATCTGTTTGGGGGTGACAAGTGGTTGAGAAAAGCAGCTTGGTTCCCAACTTTCCCCACAAAGTTTTCTAGAAATGGCTTAGGAACTTAGTGTCACGATTGATATGCTTGGGTCGTTTTCTAACCCATGTTTAGTTTTCTTTTTAAATGTTTTATCGAGTCAAAGTTTGTTTTTAGAGTCTCTTAGTCCTTTATTTAGTTATCTCAGGTGAAAAGGCGTCTAAGGTAGAAATTGGAGTTACGCGGGCAAAAACGCATGGAACTGTGAAGAAAAGAGCAGAATCGGTCGATGCAACACCATCAGAGAGTTCAGAATCGACCGATGCAAGGAAGAAGCCAGTCGATGCAAGCAGGCTCGAGAAACCAGAATCGATCGATGCAGCATGGCCCGAGAAACCAGAATCGATCGATGCAGCACGGCCAGAGAAACAAGAATCGACCGATGCAAGGAGTGCATCGGTCGATGCAGGCCGACGAGAAGAAAAATGAAATTTCTTATTTTCTTATTGTGCCCTAGCAACTGCCTGTTTTAACCTAATTCGACCTAGGACCTATATATACTATATTTTTAGCCACTTTGACGGCACCCAACTTTTCAACGCTTTATTTTCTACTAAGACTTTTGCTTTGGATCATTGTAAGCTTTGGAGAAGAATCTCAGCATCTATTGAGAAGAATTCTAAACCTTTTCTCTCTTGATTTATATTATGAGTTCTTCATCTCTTTGCTTGATATATGTTTCCATGTCTGAGTAGTTCCATAGTTAGGTTTAGAGTTTCAAGGGGATCCATGAATCATTGAATTAGGCACAAATAGGGATTTATCCTTTGTGGTTTTCGTTTATTGTTGTGTTTATTGCTTAGACTTGAGTAGACCGCTTAGTCTCTGAACTAGGGCTTAATCTATACCGCGGAAGTGTCGTAGGTTGCTAGAAAGAAGATAAGCAAGCGAATTGTCCTTAGCTTGCGGAAGTTGATGTTAAGGCGATTCGTGAACATATTGAACCTACTCGTTAATGCTAACTTTGAATTCTATGCCAACGGAAGTTAGGATTTTAGGTTGCTAGGTTTAGTAATCAATGCCACGGAAGTGGATTGGTTAGATATTTATGTTTGAGTTTGAAACTTGTGTTTAATCATTCCCTGAATAGTTATCTGATTCGCGATCTCTGGATTCCTGAGAATAAACCCTCGACCTAACGTTTTTCCTTTATTGAATTTACATCGTTTTAATTGCTTTCATTACTTTTCCAAAACCAACCATATTCTTGTCTTAGCTTAATTTCATAATTGTGAGAATTGTAGTGTACCTTTGGTCTCTGTGGATTCGATCCTAAAGTACTGCATTGACAACCGTTACGATTGCGGTAGTGTGAACTTTAGTATTAATTGACTAGGTGAAAACACTAAAATCAACGATCTGATACAATGGTTCTTGGCACTCCATGTAAACGCACTACTTCTTTGAAAAAGAGATCAACAGTTTGAGTAGTGTCATTAGTCTTGTTGCCCGGAATGAAATGAGCCATTTTTGAGAACCTGTCTACAACTACAAAGATAGAATCCTTGTAGTTGATCTTTGGCAGACCTAAAACAAAATTCATAGAAATGTCTACCCAAGGCAGGTTAGGGATAGGCAAAGGCATATATAAACCATGAGTATGTGACCTGGATTTTGCCTTTAGGCAAGTGATGCACTTGGCGCAGAACCTCTCCACATCTCTTTTCATATGCGGCCACTAGAAGTGTTCCATAAGCACACTCAAGATTTTGTCTCGGCCAAAATGTCCCATGAGGCCTCCTCCATGAGCTTCTCCAACCAGTAGCTCTCTCATTGATCCTTGAGGAAGCAACAGACTTTTATCTTTGAATAGGAATCCATTATGCTGATAGAATGCTCCACGAACATCCTTGCTGGTTTCTTTGAAGATTTCTTGAAAACCAGGGTCAGTTTCGTATGAGCTCTTAATATGCTCAAAACCCATTATCTTAGCTTCCATTGTACTGATCAGGGCATGTCTTCTCGATAAAGCATCATCTACAATGTTCTCCTTTCCCTTCTTGTACTTGATCACGTAAGGAAAAGTTTCTACGAACTCAAGCCACTTAGCATGTCTCTTCTTTAGCGTAGTTTGTCCTCTTAGATGCTTGAGCGTCTCATGATCTGTATGAATAACAAACTCTTTGGATAATAGATAATGTTGCCTAAGCGCTTTTAGAACCTGTTCTAGATGTTGCAAATGATCTTCAAGACATGTACTATAAACCAAGATATCATTAAAATAGACTACTACGAACTTACAGATGTATGGCCTTAAGATATGGTTCATGAGCCTCATGAATGTACTTGGCGCGTTAGTGAATCCAAATGGCATAACCAGCGATTCATACAAACCTTGTTTAATTTTAAACGCCGTTTTCTACTCATGTCCTTCTTTCATTCTTACCTGATGATATCCACTTCGTAAATCAATTTTTGAGAAGATTGTTGCTCCGTTGAGCTCATCTAGCATGTCATCAAGTCTGGGAATGGGATGCCTATATTTGACAGTGATGTTGTTAATTGCTCGGCAGTCCACACACATTCTCCAAGTCCCATCTTTCTTAGGCACTAGAAGCACATGAACAACACAAGTACTTAAACTTTCTCGGATGTAGCCTTTAGACATTAGGTCTTGAACTTGCTTTTCCAGCTCCTTTGCTTCTTCTAGATTCACTCTATAAGCAGCTCGGTTAGGCAATGGTGCACCAAGGACTAGATCAATTTGATGCTCAATTCCTCTTATGGGTGGTAATCCTAGTGGGATCTCTTCCGAAAACACATCATCAAATTTGTCAAGAAGTTTTAGAACAGCAGCTGGTAAGTCTTGTCTTTCTTGACTTGAAAACAACCTTTCTTTGAAAACCATTAGCAGCACCTGTTCTCGTGATTTAAAAACAGTATTAGGTGTTACATAAAGATTGGTTTTACTTAGCTTGTTTCCTTTGGACATAGCATGTTGCATCTCATGCACTTCTGTTGGGGTCAATGGTGCAAGGTTATGCTTCTTGTTGTTGTGCACAAAGGTATAGTAATTAGTACGGCCATTGTGTAGTGCTTCCTTATCGAACTGCCATGGACGACCTAAAAGTAGATGTCCAGCTTGCATAGGAACCACGTCACACACAACTTGATCCGCATACTTGCCAATGTTGAATGGTATAGTGACTTGCTCGGCGATCTTGAGCTCAGTGTCATCATTCAACCACTTAAGCATGTATGGTATAGGATGCTTTGTCTTCTGGATACCTAGCTTATCAACCAAATACTTGCTGGCCACGTTAGTGCAAGAACCACCATCAATGATTAAGCTACATACCTTGGAATAAAGCTTTTTGCGGTTGCTGATTCCAAGTAGATTTGCTACGGCTAGTTGAAAGAGTCTTCCCCTTAATGTGTTGCTCAGCCTGAGTAGCTAAGTGCAGCAGCTCGTCTAAATCATGGTAAGTCTGCCTTTCCACTTTTCTAGCAATACGATCATGAAGGCCATCTATGAACTGTGCCATCAAGGTCTCATCAGAATCTTCACACTCCAATCTGTTTTGAAGTGTTTCAAACTCATTAAAGTACTCTTCTACAGATTTAGTTCCTTGAGTAAGCTTCCTGAATTTCTTTTGCAATTATCTATAGTAGTATGCAGGAACGTATCTCTTCCTCATACTAAACCTCATGTCTTCCCAAGTAGTAATATATCCATGTCTATGCCTTCTTCTTTCAGAGACATCTCTGTCCCACCATGCTAAGGCACTTTCCGTGAGTTTAGCAGCAGCTAGAGAAACTTTCCTTTGATCTGAGTAGTTGTAATACTCAAATATATACTCCATACGTCTTTCCCAATCAAGGTAAGCATCTGGATTAACCTTTCCAGCAAAGATTGGTGCCGTGAGCTTGACGTGTTGGTTTCCTTGCCGTGCTTCTTCTAGTATGCCTCTGTTTCCAACGTGCTGTCTTCTTTGTCTTGGATCAGGATCTGGTGGGTCATCTTAGATTCATGCAAGTCATCCTCCTCTTCATTTGCTCTTTGAGGATTCACATTTCTAATGGGACCTTTGCGTGCTGGTGGTGGTTGTTCTATGCGAGTTATGCGTTCTCCAAGAGTCTGAAATTGTGTCTACATTTTTGTTTGAAGAGCAGCAAGCAACTGAGCTAGGTTCACGTCTCCTAGTTCTCCCATAGTCACGAAATTTTTGTCTCACACTTAAATAACACATATGAAGTACAAAGGAAGTTGAAAGGACAAAATGAAACTCGATGAACTGATATGCTGCAAAGAAGTAGAAAAGACAACTAAGAACATAGATGAAAAATTAATGAAATGGTAACAACACACACTAGATCTAGCTTAATAATGATGCAAACAGCACAGACCTATAGCATATCTAACAAGCACACGTAAACAAAGACTAAAACAAAATTTTTTATGGGTTTTCAAAAATTTATGAATCGACACAAAGGGGAAACAAGTGAAAACGAAAATGAACAAAACAAAGGATAGATAAACCTGATTAGGAGCGTTTAAGCTTTGATACCAGATGATATATGAACCAAACGAGACCTAAGGGGATAGATTGATGGAGAAACTGTTGCTGGACTAAGGTCACTCTCAACAGGTTCGATTGAAATGATGATGTATTGAAATGAATCGATGGTGAAGCTGTTGCTGGACTAAGGTCACTCTCAACAGATTCAAGTGGGGGAAGCGGATAGAGAGGGGGATCGAGAGACGCCACACATATCTATTAAAAGGATATATGATAAGTCTAATACACTCTAAGCTTCAAGGAATCGCTCACAAGAAATTTAGAAGACAACTATTTCTTTCACGGAAAAGAGCAAGAGAGAACTCTCAAAATTACTTAATCAAAAGGCTTAGTTTCGACAATGAGATACAAAGAGATAATAAAGAGAAGCAACAAGTCTGCATGAAGGAGAGAGAAAGAGGCAGCATTAAAACATAGTTTGAATTCAAAAGGATGACTCTTGAACTCCTTGTCGAAAATCTTCATTTGGCTGGGCTTGAGGAAAATCAACTAAATGGGCCAGTAATAATGTGAACCATTTGCCTCATTAAAAATCTTTCCAAGAAAACCCATTGAGACAAAACTTTGACAAGGGAAAAAAGCACAAATGGAGCACATACCCATTTAGTGACTTCTTTGGGCCTCTTGAATTTGCTTTGTAATGATGAAGATAGCAAATTCCTTTTTTCCTTGAAGAACCGGCAAGAATGGTGTTGTATGAGTCTTGTGTAGTTCTTGCACGTCTTCTTGCATTTCTTTAGTGATGAGGCTTTCCATAGACTTGATAAACTGCTCTCTCACACGTCTTGTTCCAGATCTTGTTCTTGGTGTTTGTTCCATGGTTGCTATGTGGGCAGCTTCTTCCTTGGATCCAGCTGAGCTTGTATCGATGTCCTCATCACATATTCTTCAATTTTCTCAACCACCATTAACAACCAATTTCAAGCTTTAAATGCTTACCCAACCGATTTTCTAGCTCTAAATGCTCAATGTGTGAGCTCATAACCTCATAATCTTCCATTTCCTCTCCAATTTCATCAAAAAAACTCTCTAATTTACGTTTTAAAAATTGCAAATTCATTGATCTTGTGATTTTCGGTGATATTTGCATAAAAAACGACTGGACTTCTTTGGTATTGGTGATATTCGAAGTTCTGGGCACTTGACGAAGCTAAAAACGAGCTCAAACCGGATCTAGGTAATTATCCACTTGATTTTTTGTTAATTTTCAGATCTGTTTCGCGATAACAAACGTCATGTGAGGTCTGCTCTATATCGGAGACTTGAAAATAGAGGTTAATTTTGCAATTGACCATTTTTGAGTTTTTCAATAGTTTTGAAAATAGAAGTCTGCGAATACTTCTTTGAAAACAAAAAAAAATCATGTAAACTTCATGCGATGTCTGCGTAAGAGCGAGGTTAGTTTTGCATTTGACCAAAACTTTGACTTTTTAGAGCAAACTTCACTTGAAGTCTGGAAAAACCAGACTTCACATTAAGTCTACTCTAGGTCAGTTTTGCATTTGACCAAAACTTTGACTTTTTAGAGCAGACTTCATCTGAAATCTGCTCTAAATCGAGAGGTTAGTTTTGTGTTTGACAAAATTTTCAAACATTGACCACGGAAATCATTTAATTAGCAGACTTCGAGTGAAGTCTGCTTAATTGCGTAGACTTCATGCGAAGTGTCCAATTAATTTAATTCGAGATTTTGGTCAAACGCAAAAATAACCTAGCGTAGACTTCGTATGCGTGAAGTCTACTTTACTAAAGTCAAACTTGTTCAATTGCAAACACTACAAGAAAACTGCCTATTTCCAACGAAATTTTACGACGGATTTAAATCGATGTAACATTACATCGAGTTTACAACGAATTTACGACGAAATATGTGTTCGATGTAACTTCCTCGTAAATATATGTCGTCGTATAATCGTCGTACTTTTACGACTATATTACGACGGTTATACGACGACATGATAAATCGTCGTAAAATCGATGTAATTTTACATCGAATTTACAACGGTTTATATTACATCGAGTTTACATCGATAGTTTCTAGTTTGGTAGCACACGTTTTTTTATTGATTTACCTAACAAATTTACATCGAATTTACATCGTAAATCCGTTGTAAATCCGTTGTAAATC